>CANUEY010498125.1:0-18055 GCA_948099555.1 Croton setiger | reverse complement strand
TGAAAATTTTTAACATTTGTATCATTTTATGAATACTTATTTTATTTGCTTTATTTTGTATGTTTGTTATGTTGTTGGATTAAATTATTATGGTTTTATTGAATATTGGACTTTGAATGTTACATATATTAAAGAAGCATTTCAAATGAAATTTCTGGGTTTTTTACTAAGTATAAACGAGCTCGAGCTCGAGCTTAAGGATGAAACGAGCTCGAGCTCGAGCTTAAAATCGAGCTCCAAACGAGCTTGAACTCGAGCTTATGTACGAGCTCGAACTCGAGCTCGAGCTCGAATGCTACATGAACGGGCAAACCACCGAGCCTCCAAACGAGCCGAGCTAGCGAGCCTCAAACGAGCCGAGCTCGCGAGCCTTAAACGAGCCAAGCTCGCAAACCTTAAACAAGCCAGCTCGCGAGCCGAGCTCGAGCCAAGCTCGTCGAGCCGAGCTCGAGCTTTCATATTACTAAACGAGCTCGAGCCGAGCTTTTATTTTGAGCTCGAACAAAAGCTCGAGCTCGAGCTTGAGAAAATTAAAACGAGCCGAGCTCGAGCATCACAGTACTCGGCTCGGCTCGTTTGCACCCCTATGTATATACCTTCTCAATTGTTGGTTTTGTATTTGTGTTCATATATTTTGCTTCAATAGAGTTATGAAAAAGTATATTTGTGTATATATAACAATAGAGCTATTTGTGTATATATACTGGTATGTATTTCAATATATATACAGTATATGTGACATCCCAAACCCTAGCCTATGTCGTTACCAATGTCATTTCATGCATAAAGTGCATTTTAATTAAAATGCATTATATTTTGGTTTGATATTTGAGTTAAACATGAAATATATAATTTGAATATGATAAGGAATAAAATGAATATGATAAACAATTTATGTTTTAAGGTCGTTTACGTCGAAAGACACAAACGAAGCAAATTAGGGTTTTTTGCTCGCGCGACCGAAAAATGTCGGAAACGCGAAAAATATTAAGTAAATGATTTTGATATTTTAAGATATGTTTGTTTATATGATTTTAATAGTTTTGGAACCCTAATTTTACGACGACATTGTACGGTTTCGGTTCCGTGAAAATCGTCGAGGTTCGGAGTCGGATTAGGGCACCGACCGAACCGCGAATAATTTTCGGATTCCGATTTTTATGAAACTTCAGACACGTGTTATATCTATTATTTTGACACCAGAAACATTTTTAAACCTGGTGCTGGTGTGTTATATGGGCTGAAATTTGAAAGTGAAACAGGAAGAGTAAGTGAAAGAAAGAAAACCATATGTGTAAGTTAAGTAAAAGGGTAAAATAGGGTTTTTATGCAAAAATAGGAAGCAGCTGCTGGCAAGGGGTGTTTAGGGACTTGGAGCTAGAGGTATTAAGGCTGGAACAGAGGGAAAACAGTGAGCTTCGAAGCAAACCAGAAAGAGAGAGAAAAAGAGAGAAAGGAAAGAGAAAAGAGAGAGAGAAAACTTGTGATCCAAAGCCTTCAGAACACCCCTAAGGCTTGTAGGAAGAGGTTAGAGGTGATAGGAAGTGAAGAAAATAGATGGAAAACGAAGGAGAGAGAGAAAAAAGAAATTGGTTCAGAATTCTGGGTTTTGAACCAGTGTTGAAGAGCCTACTTTGAGGGCTTAGAACTTAGAATTGGGCGTGCATGGGTGAATTTAGGTCCGATGGTTCGATAGAGGGGGGTGTAAGGGAAGAGAACGGTGGTCGTAGCTTGCTGGAAAGCCACTGGAGCAGGACGTACGGTCGTCTGGAAGTTGGCTGGAAGTCACAGGTTTTGGGCAGAAAACAAAAGAAGGAGGGAAGAAGAAGACGATCCAGAACGTAGGAAGAGGCTGCGTTTTGGTTAAGTGAAGCGGGGACGAAACACAGGCAAAGGCTGCATTTTGATCCTGAGGACAGCAGCCAAAACGACGTGGTTCATTGCGTTTTGACGCAGAATTACGCGCCCAACACTTGTATTTGGTAAAATTTACATTTTAGCCCTTACAACTTCTGTTTATTTATATTTTTGAACCAGAAACTTTTATAAATTATATTTTGACCCTTCCAACCTAATTTGGATGTCATGAATCCGTTTTTAACATCAGAAATTTATTTTGAGATCCTTTTAAGTTCGAAAATTAAAGATTAAATATTTTATTAAAGATATTATGATTTTGATTTGATTTATTATTTGGTTTAATTAAAGATTATTTTTGGTTTTGATAATTATAATTATGATCAATTATAATTATTAAATGATAAATAGAGTTTGTTAATTATTTTTAATATGTTATTAAATGATTTTAAAGTGAAAATTTTTACGGATTGAGTTTAAATTCATAGAAAATAAAATGGATTAAATTTAAAACTCAATTATTTTAGAGAATTAAATATTTAGACATGCATCATAACACATATGGATGACTTATATGATTAATTGGATATTGTTGCTATGTTATGCATTATAGGAGCGTCGAGTTCTTGAACAGCATGGGGTAAAAAACCCGATGCCCAACCGAGCTCACAGTAGTGAGGTAAGTGTTAAACCCACTTACTTATATATTTGAAAATGAATTTGTGAAATTGTCAAATATGTTATATTGAACTGTTTAGACCGATACTGAAGTTCGGTCATCTATGATATATGAAAAATGAGTTTATATGATTATATTAAATTGTTTGGACCGGTACTGAAGCCCGGTCAATTGAAAATATTTGATATATGAATTTTGATGTTTGTATTTCCTAAGTCGTACTGAAATCCGACTATTGAGTTATATGATCTGATATTGAATATATATGTTGTTTAAACCGGTACTGAAGCCCGGCCATATGATTATATGAAATGTATGCTATATAAATGCATTTCCACAGGACATAAATCTGGCCGTTGTGATTATCGCTACCAGTGTTGCAAATTTCACGAAAGAAGCCTACGGTTTCTATATGATATAGAAAGACCTACGGGTTTTATATGTTACAGAATGATCTTTAGATCTATATGATACAGAGTGATCTTCGGATCTTACAGAGAAAGGTTGATCTTCAGATCCCTATGACCGACGGTTTTCCGGGTCTTATATGTTCAACTGGATCCAGTTAGAGAACCTCATGCTGTGAAATTCCCGGGGCAACACTTGGTCGATAAATCACAATTAAAGAAAAAGGAAAGACATGTCATTATGCATCTCACAATATGAATATGATTATATATGATAATTATGACTTGAAATCATACTCTTTTGATATGTTATGATAAATTGTCTTATATGTTGGCTTTATATGATTTTGGTTTACATTTGCTGAGTAGGCGACTCATCAGAATCGCAATATATGTTTCAGGTCTACAGTCTGAGTGAAGTCAGACACTTCACTAGTCTATGCTCAAGTCGGTACAATTGAACCCTAGGCCTCTCTCCCTCTCACCACGCCATTTATAAATGCTGCATATAGTTTTTGGTTTATGCTTTGTTTTATAAAGCATAATTATATGTTTTGGCATGTAAATTATAACATGTTATAGTTGCTAGGACTTTTGGGTAAATAGTCTATTGTAAGACTTATAATATGTGTAAATTATGAAATTGGCATGTTAAACAGGTTTAAAGGAAAAATAGTTTTGTACAACTTTTAGAATATGTAATTTATAGTTTGTAAAATGTTATATATGAGATGAATTTAAGATGTTTGATATATGATATGCTTAATGCTTAATTAAGATTAAAAAGGTAATGATAATATGTTAAAAAAATGGCATATGTTTTATGACATAAGGATATAAGTAAGAGTGTTACATTTAGTTGGTATCAGAGCTGGTCTACGGCCGCACAGGGCCTAGTTGCTTGCATGATCTGTGAATTCATTCATACCCATTATTTGACATATGACATATATATAAGATCATGGAGCATATACATGCGTCACTGAGGGGAGAGGGTTCAGTTGACCCTGCATTGTCAGTCGAAGGTCAGTGCCCCTGTTAATGCACCTACCGAGAGAAAGAGGAACTTCAAGGAGCTCAGAAAGTTGTGCGGAGTTGATTTTTATGGCACTACAGATCTGGTAGAGACTGAGTTGTAGCTTAAGCGGATGGACAGGTATTTGAGATGATGAATAGTACTCCGGAGGAAAAGTTTGATTATAATGTATCACTTCTCCAGGGTGATGCTCATAGCTGGTGAAAGATGGTTCCAAATTCCAGAGTTTGATTGCCAGTTTTGACCTGTGATGATTTCCTTTATGAGTTTAAGGAGAAATACACCCCAGAGATTAGAAACAGAGGGAGTTCCTAAACCTCTCTCAGGGAGATATAAGTGTGGCAGACTATGAGGTTTGGTTTACTCAACTGTCACAATATGTTGATTCTTTGGTTGCAATTGAGAGAGATAAGTGTTGTAGGTTTGAAGAAAGGCTGAACTATGATATTCGGGCTCGAATCACACCTGGTGATTTGAGGAGTTTCACTGATCTACGAGCTACAATTTTTAGGGTAGAGAGGTTACAGGCAGAGAGACCTTCATTCATTCCACAGCCAAAGAAAGAGAGGGAAGTACAGATTCAAGACGCGAGTGGTTCCCGGAAGCATTCGCATCAGAGGCCATTTGTTCCTACTAGTTATCGGGGCAGAGCACATAGTTATCTGGGCAGTTCACAGGCTGAATTTTAGAGGGATAGTTCTTTCTACTAGAGCAGTACTAGCAGAGGTCAGGTCCAGACACAGTCGAAACCGCAATGTACATATTGTGGCAGACACCATTGAGGTGAATGTCGACGCTACACCGGAGCATGCTACCTGTGCGGTGAGTAGGGACATTTATTTAATGAATGTCCCAAGAGGAGAGAGTTGGAACATGCACCATCAGAGCCATCGGTGCAGATTACTCGTGCTAGTGGGGCCGGGTCGGGATATGGCTGAGGTCGTGGCAGAGGTAGATGACAGTCCAACCAGATCGGGGTTGGTATGGGCAGAGGTAGCGTACAGCGTACTACATCACAGACTCCTGTTCAGGCTCGGATTTATGCGTTGACCAGAGACGAGGCTTTGGTAGCTCTAGAGGTTATAACTGGTAAACTTTCTTTTAATAACCCTGATATTTTTGCTTTTGCATTGATAGGCCCAGGTTCTTCTCATTTATTTATATCATCTCACATGTCGTCCTGAACACCGAGAGAGCCTAAACACTTAGAATATAACTTTACAGTACATATACCATTAGGGGAAATAGTGAGAGTGAAACACATATACCCAAGTTGTGAGATTATCATTGAGGAACATGTATTACTAGCAGATCTGATTTAGTTACCCTTCCATGACTTCGACATCATTATGGGTATGGATTGGTTGGCATGACATCAGATTAAGGTCGATTACTATGCTAAAAAGGTTGTTTTTGAGCCACCAGGGCAATCACGAGTTATTTTCTGCGGTGAAAGACAAGTAGTGCCGAGATGTTTGATTTTTGCATTGAAAGCCTTCAGTTTGATTCAGAAGGGCTGCGAGACATATTTAGCACACGTTATCGACACTCGGGAAGAAAACAGTAAGGTGGAGGACATTTCAGTTGTTATAGAGTTTCTGGATGTGTTTCCAGAGGATTTGCCAAGTTTGCAACTAGACAGAGAGGTTCAGATGTCCATTGAGATAGTTCCAGGTACGGCACCCATTTCTGTTACTCCTTACAGAATGGCACCACTGGAACTATAGGAGTTGAAGAAGCAGATACAAGAGTTACTTGATAGGGGTTTTATCAAACCCAGTGTATCCCCTTAGGGAGCACCAATGCTTTTGTTAAGAAGAAAGACAGTACTATGAAACTGTGCATCGACTATCGCATGCTCAATTAAGTAACGGTTAAGAACAAGTACTTATTGCCCAGAGTGGATGACTTCTTTGATCAGCTACAGAGGGCTAAGATTTTCTCCAAGATTGATCTGAGATCCGGCTATCATCAGCTGAAGATAGCTACAGTGGATGTTCCGAAGACAGCCTTTCGGACTCGGTATGGCATTACAAATTCCTAGTAATGTCATTCAGGTTGACGAATGCTCCAGCTGTGTTCATGACATTAATGAACAAGATATTTCAGTCATTCCTTGATAAGTTTGTGATTGTGTTCATCAATGACATATTGATCTACTCTGAAGATCCATCGGAGTATAAGAGACATTTGAGGTCTGTTTTGCAGATTCTTCGGGAACGACAGTTGTAACCAAATTCAGTAAGTGTGAATTTTGGTTGGATCATGTGATACTTCTAGGACACGTTATATCAGCTAATGACATTAAGGTAGATTCCAAAAAGGTAGAAGCAGTTCAGAATTGGCCACAGCCATAGAGTGTTACAGACATCAGGAGTTTCCTTGGTATGACTGGTTACTATCGCCGGTTTATCGAGGAATTCTCTCTGATTGCTACACCTTTGACCAAGTTGCTCAGAAAAGATGTTCTTTTTGTTTGGTCAGAGGCCTGTCAGTGCAGTTTTGATCAGCTGAAGGAGAAGTTAACTACAACACTAGTGTTAACTATTCCTTCATGTACGGGTGGATTCGTGGTTTATAGCGATGCTTCTCATCAGGGATTGGGTTGTGTCTTGATGCAGAAAGGTAATGTTATTGCTTATGCTTCACGGCAGCTGAGAACACATGAGAAATCTTAACCAGTTCATGATCTCAAGCTAGCCGCAGTGATTTTCTCTTCAAAAATCTGGAGACATTACCTATATGGAGACTTTTCACCGATCACCAGAGTCTGAAGTATTTGATGACATAGAAAGAGTTGAACTCCAGACAGAGAAGACGGATCGAGTTGCTTAAGGATTATGATTGCACCATCAAATACCATCCAGATAAAGCTAATGTTGTAGCTGATGCCCTTAGCCGAAAGGGTAAAGGTACTTTAGCTTATTCACAGGTAACTTCCTTATCATTTGTGAATGAGTTGACGAAGTTGAATATTAACCTGGATGAGGATTTCGAGAGTGCTTTATTAGCAACATGGAAAGTGAGACTGGTCTTGAAAGAGAAGATACAGCAGAATCAGTCAAAACCACAGGTTATGTGTTCCAAATGTGGATGGGCTACGTAATGAGATTCTGGATGAGGCACACAACACACTTTATACTATGGATCCAGGTGCGACAAAGATGTATCAGTCAATGAAGGCTCATTATTGGAGGCCCGGGATGAAGAGAATGTGGCTGAATTTGTAGCCAAGTGTTTGATTTGTCAGCAGATTAAGGCTGAGCATCAGGCTCCAGCAGGTAAACTGCAACCTTTACCTATACCTGTATTTTATTCAAATATTTTAACTTAATCTCTTATAATATTCACTTTTATTTAATTTTTTATTTAATTTTTTAGCATCTAAGAATTTTCTAATTAATATTATTTTTACGATAAAATCGTAAAAATGTGTTATGCTTAAAAATGACAATATTTATGACATGTGATTTGGATTAGGGACGTCACAGGTTTGATACTTCCTCAGCAAATGTTCTGTTTTTTTAGCAGAGCTAAGGTTTTGAGGCCGCTTGCAATTTTGTCTCAGGTGGGTTCGCCACCAACTTTGTTTCACAAAAGGGCTATGTTACGATAAGGTGGAGATAAACTTCGGAATTTGGGAATTTCTGGGTTGAGATATGGAGGGGAAATTGGAGGGAATTGGGGAGAAATGGAAAGAGAAAGAAGAGTGACGAGGGTGAATTTAAGGAAGTGAGTTTTGATGTTTCAGGTTTAAATTATGATTTAGATGAGCAAAATGGAGATAGTGAGGTAGAAGAAAGTGGTAAGCAGAACGGTGGAAGCAATTCGAATTCCAATAGCACCGTCTGTGGCAAAGGAGTTTGCGGTGATCAGAAGGGGAAAAAGAAAGGAAGAGGAGAAGAAGAAAGAGACTCAATAATAGGCTCTGCATGCTTAGATCTGTTGTTCCAAAGATTAGCAAGGTAAAATAGTGAAAAAATGCTTTCTTTTTGACAGAAAAAAATTCTTTCTTTATTTCTTTTAAGGTTTGTGTTTGTAATTAATTATCTTTGATCTCAGGGTTTGAATCCACGGCTCTTTTTTTTTTTTTTTTTTATGGCTCTTGCTTGCGTATCCTGTCAATAGAATGTTTTAACTTATTTAATATTTTAGATTTGGAAAATTTAGATATGCATCTCTCCAAATTAATTGCATTTTAATTTAATATAATCCATTTTAGATTAAGGATGGTTTTTAGAGTAAGTGTATTATTACATGCTTGTTTGGTGCTTCTGGTTTTGTTTCTTGAATTAAAAATAATATCTACTTATGATGATTGTTACAGATTGATATAGCTTCAATCTTGGGGATGATATTGATTATTTGAAGTAGCTTCTGCAAATAATCTGCAGCCTTGTAGCATCTGCTAATGCAATCTTATCTGCTTTCGTGGGATAGAAAAAAGAAAGAAAAAATCATGTCATGGAGGGATGTATTAAAAAAATAAGGTTCTCAATGATATTTTGAATTTTAAAAATATTCTCTCTTTAACTACCAGTCAATCTCTTTATCTCATACAATAAATAATATTATATAAATTATGTTTTTGACTTAATGACCAAATAATTGAACATATATAAAATATAAAAACTTTTAAATAATTATTGCATAACAGATTGATTAAATTCTAATATTTTATACATAAATGTAAAGACTTTTAAATAATTATTGCATAACAAATTGATTAAATTTTAATATTGTATAAAATGCAGAAATTAATAAATTATTTTCCCTATCTTAGTATATATATGGCTTACCTGAGTGTATATATGGTGGGCTTGACGGTGGTAGCTTGAGATTTGGCTGTCTACGGGCTTCAAGTCGGTAGGCGGTAGCAGTCCTTGTGTTTCCCGTTGGATTGTCTATGCTATTTATTTTTTATATTAGTTAAGAAGAAAAAAAATTTTTTTTTGGTTGGATGATTTTTTCTTTTTCAAAAAAAAATTATTTAGGGTTGTTTTTTTTATTAATAAGGGTATAATTGAGTTCTAGATTTGTAATGTCTTATTTATTTAATATTAACATTAGAAATATTATGTCATGTACTAATATTAAAACTCCCATATATAATATTTGCCTTGTGGGCCTTATATTTTTACAGTTAATTGAAAAACATGTTGCTCTATTTTATGAAACTGTGAAAAATTGTCATTTTTTCATAACAATTATATTCATAGTCAAACTGCGATTGTAATATTAATTTAAAATAATTGAGATCAATTTTAAGAGTTCAAACATATTTTTTTATCTTCTAAACATAAAAATTTAGATTTATAAAAATATTAAACAAAATATAAATTGGTAATTAAAATGAAAATTTCTTGCAAAGGAAGAAGGCAAAATGCCTATACAGTATCTTAATTTCCTTGCAATCCCCACTATAGTCGGTTACCATCTACTTCTTCTATATTATTGTTTTTTTTCTTTTTTTTTTATCTCATTCTTGCAACTTATTTGAAATTATATTATAAATTAATAATATATGATTATCAATTTAATAAGAAAAAGTGAATTTAATTTATAATATAGAGTCCAATTTTACACATTGTGACATATTATTTTCGATTTCGATATTCAAAACAGATAATCCTTTGGAAAAAAATCACAAAGAAAAATGAAAAAGAAAATATGAATGGGGAATTCTAGATTTTGAGAGTTCTAAATATACCGTATAAAGTATTGTTAATTTCCATAGTTAATTTGATTGAAAAGCAAGTAAAGACGGTTGATTAATAATAATTTGATATAATTGATACATCAATTATAAAAACAACCTTAAAAAAGAGAAGGTATAACCACTAACCCACAATTGCAAGCCACGCTAAAGCAAACCAAAGAAAAGCCAACTTAAAAGCTTTTGTTATTCTTTCCACATTTGGAGACAGTTACTGTAGACTTACCTTAACAAACCATCATCCATGAAAGCTCCTCCTTATCTTTTATTTCATTTGTTCAAATCAAACTTCAACAACAACCCTTTTACTTTAGTTTTAAGACAATTTCAACCCTTTTATTAATCATTTCTTTTGTTGTTTTAATGGCCTCCTCTGTGGTGGTGCTGGTTGGAGAGAGCTACAGTAAGCTTAAAAAGAAGCTTTTTTTGTTTTTTCTGTTTTTTTTTTCCTTAATTAATGGCTACTTATAAGGGTGAGTCCCCTGCTAATCTTAATGAGCTGCCTCTAGACATTGTAAGTCATTAATTAATATTGTGTTTCATGTTTTAATTTAATTTTGAATTATCTGCATAACCCAATAGAATATTTTTTGCTGTAATTGCAGAGAAGAAGGAAGATTAGTGAGCAGCAAAAGAGAGAAGCACTTGAAAGAGAGGTAAGAATTGAATTTGTAATTTAAAACCCAAATTTTAATTATTGTTTAAAGCTTAAAATATTTGATGGTATAGGTTTCTGCCCTTCAGAAAATGTTGAAACAAGAAGAGAAGGTGCATGAAATTTTGGAGCATTTGCAAAATAATAAGATGAACCATAGTTCTGCCTTCTCCATTCCAAGCTTCCTTCCGCCGAAGGTAATGTTTCCTTCATCATTTTACAAAATAAAAAAATTAATTTTTCCTCCGTACAAAATGGATAACACTCACCTAAGATAATCAAATGTACATAGAAAGGAGAGATTGAGAATGAGCTTAGAAGTTTTGGACATGTTCTTGGTCACCATCACATTATTTCCAATTTTTTTTTTTTTTTTTTTAAATTTATGTTTTTGAATTTTTGTTCTTAAATCAAACGGAAATTTGAAAATTGAGTTTAGGAGTATAAATTTTGCTATCTTACCTCTAAGTGTGAAATAAAAAGAAATATACAATTGTTTTTTTTTTTTTTAAACCAAAATAACTATATTATAGGGAAATTAAAAAAAAAAAAAAAAAAAAAAACCAAAACAAAAATCTCCCTTATGTTTTTTTAAATGAACTGTGTTTTACTTCTATTAAACACTAACTTATTCCTTCCAATTTTTAATAAATTTCTGTTAAGCATATGACAAATTTGATTATCTTTACATTGGCTTTATTATTTTTATAAAATTAAAAAATAAAAAATAAATAAAAACAAAGAAACAAAAATATAATAATTTTTATAAATTATTTTTATAAATTATTTTTACAAATTATTTTATTATTTTGACATTTTCTTTATTATTTTATTATTTTGATCTTGACTTTATTATTTTATTTTTATTTTTTTTAAATGTGAAATAATAAAATAATAAAGTCAAAGTTAAAATAATCAAATTATCAATTTGTTGAAAATTGAACGAAACGGGATAAATGTTTAACAGAAATAAGGATAAAATTGTTTATTTTAAAAAATACGGGGAAATTTTTATTATTTTTTGTAAAACTCAGGAATATAGTAAATTAGGGTCCATAACTAAATATTGCATATAACTTTTTTTTTTTTTTTTAATTTGATACGAAAACATATTGCATATTTATTACTATCATAAATTGCTGAGTAGTAATTATAAGTTTATAGCACTAGTAAGCGTTATTTCCAAACAAATTAATAATATGAAGCAAAGAAATGTGAATTGTAATTGTGGTTGGATCTTATGCTAATTAATAATAATGCGTCCTATATTTTTCCTTAAATAAACATGAAATTAGGCTAATATTGTAAAACCCATTAATAAGTTCAATAATAATTAACATTTGCTAACATAAAATTCAGTGAATACAGGCAAAGGAGCTTCTAGCAGAATTAGCAATGGTTGAAAGTGAAATAGTTGGACTAGAATTTCAAATAAGAGAACTAAAATTAGGGGTAAAACGTGAACAAGAAATTACTAAAGAGATAAAATCGAAAGAATGGCAACAATCTGCAAATATTTCAAACAAGTTTCCAACTCATACTAATAACAATAGTATATGGATGTCTACCCCTTTACATCATAATCATCATCAACAAGACAAGATGGCATTTGAAACCAAGGCACTGCATTTCATAAGTAAAGCCATTAAAGGTGATTATAATCTTAATGACTTTACTTTGAATGAGAAATTGGGACCTTCATCAAGATCATTGGAGGAATCTAAATTTCAAGATAATAATCGAGTTCCAAGAAAAAGTGGGTTGCTAAAGTCCCCGTCCCCTTTACGAGACCCTCGGCATCCTTCACCAAAGGTAATAGAAATTTTTTTTTTTGTTTTTTAAAAGCAAATATATTGCTTATACTTATTGTCTTTACGGGTGTCTAGCAAAGGGAGCGACATGTGGAATTCTCATTGGACCATTTACCAAAATCACTATCTAATGCAATCCTATCAGAAGATAGCAACAATAATCAGCAATGCCAACCCAACAAACTATCAGAAAACATCATAAAATGTTTAAATTTCATATATGTACGGTTGCTAAGAACATCAAGGGCCATGGAGCTAGAGAAGTCAGGACCAATTTCAAGGTCTCTTCAAAATTCTCTTATTTCAAGAAGTTTTAGAACAGATGCCACTTCTAACCCTAAGCCAAATCTTTTATTACAAAAAGAATCAAGACAACAAGACCCATATGGCATTTTCAATACAGAAGAATCAATTCCAAGAGACATTGGACCTTATAAGAATTTGGTTATTTTCACTTCATCTTCTATGGATCCAAAATGCATTTCAAGTTCTAGTTCTATCCCTTTGCTCAGAAGGTTAAGGTATGTTTTTCAATTGGGATAATTACAATTTAGTCTCTATATTTTTACATATTATATAATTTAGTCCATGTATTTCTACTATTAAGTTTTTTAAACTCTATTTCATTTTTTGTCATTCTATAATCTTATTTCACTAAATCATCAATAATGATGACTAAAGACAAATATGCTCATTTTAAAGTACTCTTTTAAGAAATACAGAGAGACTAATAAATAGACATGCACCAAAACTTGCTCATTCCGCAAATTATTCAAGTGTACTATAAAAAAATTAAATTGTTTAGTCATTCTATTTTAAAATATTCAATAGTTTAGTATTTTAATTTTAAAAATATTTTACATTTTAGTAAGGTTGTAAACGAACCGAGAGTATTGTACTGCTTAAGCTCAGCTCGTGTTAAATTCCACAAGCTCGAGCTCGAGTCGAGCTCATTTGGAAATTTGAAAGTTCGAGTTCGGCTCGTTTTGAGGGTTGCGAGCTTGGCTCGTTTTGGGCCGCAAGCTTGGCTGTTTCATGTTACTATTCGAGCTCGAGTTTGAGCTTGCAATTAAACTTGAATTCGAGCTCATCTCGAGCTCAAGTTTTAGCTTGCAAATAAGCTCAAGGTCAAACTCGTTTCCTATTGCTATTGGAGCTCGTTAAGAGTTAGTAAAAGATCAATAAAATTCATTTTTAACGTCGTTTCAATAAGGAAATCAAAATAGCAGTTTCAGTAAAAGAGAAAAGAAATAGCAAAAAATGAAGTGGAGAAGCGGATGATTTGGTTGAAGCAATTTTTTTGGTTTGGTATCAAAATGACGTCGTTTTGATAGGCTCCTAAGCTTATTTAAGGACAAACTCGCGAGCCTATCAAACGAGCTACTCGCGAGCCTTTTTAAACGAGTTGTTCATGAGCCGGCTTGCGAGCCTAACTGCTCGGCTTGAGCTCGGCTCGTTTATTAAATGAGTCCGAATATTCGGCTCAAGCTTGCTTGTTTATTATCAATTTGAACTCGAATCGAGCTTTTTTCGAGTGAACACCGAGCAGCTCGCGAACGGTTCAACTCGTTTGCAACCCTACTTTTTAGTTTCTGGAAGGAAAAAAGATGAAATTTTTAATAAATTACAAATACTAAATCATAATTATCCAATATTTTCTTCTTTTTAAAATCAAAATTTTAATTTTAACAATATGTATATGTTTTTTTGGTGGTTAATGCAGGGTCTTAATGAACAATCTCCAGAGTGTGGACTTGAGATTCTTGACACACCAACAAAAACTAGCTTTCTGGATCAACATGTACAATGCTTGTATCATGCATGTATATTTTGGCAAATTTTATTCTTTTTTCTTTTCATGTAAATTATAATATATGCTGTTATTTACATTATATCACAATCACTTTTGTTTATAAACTTCATATTGCAACCAATTTCAGGGATTTCTTCAATACGGAGTGCCTTCTTCTCCCGAAAAACTTATGTCATTGATGAATAAGGTACATCTTTACGACTTTTTCTGTTCAATAATTCCTATTATATTAAATTTTTCTTCGTAAATATATCTATTCTTGTGTTATTAATCTGATGTGATATCATCAACCATGAATAACATTTTTATCAATAAAATAAAATAAAAATTGTAAATCACAACAATTTTATAATTAACTATAAAATCCTTAATTTTATTTAAAATACACGAAAAATATTATTTTTGATCATACCTATAATATATGAAACTTTTTCAATTGCATAATTGGTGATAGAGATTCCGAACTGTTTATTCCTTTTAGAAAAAACACTTGTCTCCATAATTTTCTTTTTCAGATAATTTAATACTTTTTGGTTATTTAAGTTTATTTCCATTAGCAACTTAAAAACTTCCACCAATTTTTCCATTAAAATCCACAAAATTATATAAAAAAAAACTAAATATGATTTTCTTTTTCTTTTGGAGACTGAAAAATAAGTAAGAAAAAAAACAAATTAGAAACAAAATTATTAATTATATAAATGATGACTATATATATATATATATATATAGATAATGATCTTGAATGGGATATAAAATAGTCAAAATGTCTAAAAACCTAAATATAATGTAAAAAACAAAAAAAACATTTAGAAATTTTTAGAACAAATAATTGAAAACAATAGCCAAAAATGCTATTTTCGTTACTAAGTATATAGAGGGTAAACGATGTGTATACAACAGTTTTTCCAACGGCCTATGCTTTTTCTGATTATGGACCGACAAAAAAATCCGCCAATCCCGATTTTTTATGAGGTTCCCAGAGAGACAGAAAATCAGTTTTCTGGCAGCACCCAACGGAAACCATAAGGATTCCGGCCGTACAGTGGTCGGAATCGCTTCAGCAACCCTTTAGAGACCTAAAACGCAACAGAAACTCAATGAATTTGGCCGAAATTGCAGACAACTAAACCTTCCATTCTTGTCAATGACTTACTTTGAATACCAATAGAATCATTATTAAAACTCGATTGAAATAGGTTGAAATCTCATCGGCAGTACGATACTTGACCAAAACAACCAGAAACTATCTGAATATGAAAAAAAAAAGTTCATTCTAACAAAAAAAAGATAACGAAAAATTGATTTCATTGCGTATAATGCAAGCGCAATAGTCCACCAAAGAAATTATTATAGGCACAACTCTTTTAATTGCAGTGCAATGGTAAACTTATTGTAAGCCACTTTTCAACTAACCCATGTTTTGGATGCAGTGTTACTCCTAATTCACTCTTTATAAATTGGTAAATTGCAGGCAACTCTTGATATTGGTGGTAATACAATTAATGCTCAGGCAATAGAGAAGTACATTTTGAGGAAGCCAACTTCTCCTAACAAGGTATTTCAAGTATTATAACTGTTATGTTTGGCATCATTACTTTCAGTAATAGGGAAGTTCTGTTTCATAAGAATTCTCCATTTGCCCCTTATTAACAACAAAATTACTATTTATTTAGACAACTAATAATGTAGCAATACTATTAATAATTTACTGCATAGATTCAAACAAAGAGTGAGAAAGATGATAAAGAAGGCATCGTTCGCAGACTTTACGGACTTGAAGCAATGGATCCTAATGTCACTTTTGCTCTTTGTTGCGGAACTCGTTCTTCTCCTGCTGTAAGTTAATTAATTAATTATTCAATGAAAATGCAAGTATATAATTAAAATGTGTTTTTTGCAGGTGAAAGTGTATACAGCAGAGGGTGTTATTAGTGAATTAGAGAAAGCAAAATTAGAGTATTTACAAGCTTCAATAATGGTGACAAGTACAAAAAGAATTGCATTTCCTGAACTTTTGCTAAAAAACATGTTTGATTTTGCAATAGACACAAATTCATTAGTAGAATGGGTTTGCCAACAATTGCCAACTTCTGGGTCTTTAAGAAAATCAATTGTGGATTGTTTTAGAACCCATAACACTACTAGTGGTAAGATTAATCCTATTTCTGTTGATAAGTTACCTTATGACTTTGAATTCCAATATCTTTTGGCTATATAAAAGAAATATATACATAAATAAGGAGGACCTATAACTATTTCAAGCTTCAACCAATAAATTTTCTCCATAATGTAACTATTCTTTTGGATTTTCCTTTGTTTTATTTTTACCCATTTCAATGTATATAATTTGTGAGTGACTAAATAAATGTGATTTAGCATTGGAATGTTATTTTTGTTAAGTCTTCTATAAACCTATTATATATGTTAAGTTAAAGTGTTACTTTTCTTTCACTAGATTTGAAAAGGTTTTCCTTATTTCAACACAATGAAAATTTCTTTTTATGTATAGGCAAGTTTGATTGATTTTCTTACATAGGAATAGGAAAAAAGATAAAAGAAAATTCAACTCGAATCAAGTAACTAATCTAAAACCAATAGGTTGAATAAAAAATATGTCGGATTTGGTTTTAAAATGTTTTATAGTAAATGGAGTAACACATGATTTCAAAAATTTAATAAAGTCACATTTTTCACCGAAAGAAAAACTTAATTTTTCTACACAATAAATTCAGCCAAGTCTATTTTATAATATGTTTCATTAAAATTAAAAATTGCATTTCGAGAAGTAGCATACCCAGAAATTTGAGTTTGTGTTTTCTTTTTCCCCAAAAACTCAGTAGGATACTTTGCCTCTAAATTGTTCCATATTCTCCGTCTTACTTCCATTTGTACCGGACCCTGCAATATTTGCAAGTTTGGATATATTTGTTATTTTCCAACAGTTTTCTTTCTAAAATATTACAACACATCACTTATATGTCATTGGAATGTTGCTTTTGTTGTGTTCAGGCCTCCAGTTGTTCAACACTAAAAAAATTAAATCTCAGAATAAAATTAAGTGAAAAATAATTAAGTTCACAAAAAACTAAATGCAAAAATAAAATAAGTTAAAAAAAATTAAAAATATTGTGGTTGTGGTTGGGACGGTGATGGCATCTCCATATTCGTTTGTTCTTGTTGTTGGGACTCTAAATCATGAAGTTGTCCACTGGTGTCGGGAAATTTATTGTAACCCCACCAATATACATGTAGTCTCTTATCGGATCAGGAGGAAAATAAAAAATTTGTGCATCATTTCCTCTTGAATTTCCAGTTCCTTACATCTTCCTCCGGCTGCACTTGATCCGAGTTGAGACAATTTTTTTTTAATTGAAAGAATAAAAATTAAGTAAACTTGAGAGAGTAATAGTAGGAACTAAGAAGAGCAAAATTAAATTAGCACTAAACAAGAGATTAAATAAGATAGTAGTAGAGAATTGGTGTGAAAAAATCAATCAAATGACTTCCTATTTGTAGAGAAATTGTCTAAATCTATTGGAGGTAAAATACTTTCGAGAAATGACCGTTAACAGCTATTGGGAGGGGAAAATTTGTCCAACTTTTTTTTTTAAAAGAAAATTCAGCATAATGCAACGAGTGGCCCGCTTGGTCCCTCCGGTTAAGCCCGCGGGTTGGCCCAATAGGTTACCACGTGGACAACGGTCGTTAGCCAAGGAGGTCCGACGGTTCTGGCAACGGTTATGGGCCCTATGGTTAACCAAAAAGAAAAATTGGTTGTTGGCGGGTTGGATGGTTTTTGGCCCGTTACGAGTTGGAGCGGACCACGATTCAAGGAAACGTTGAACTTGAATAGGACTGCCTCCTAAATGGTTCTAGGTCGAGCTCTCGACCAAACTATTCACAAACCGGTCCCGGTTAACTGACGAGTTTTGCAGGCCGACACTAGCTTATGGCCAAGTCTGCCTAATCACCTATGAAAAAGAAAAAAGGCCACCTTTCTAAAAAAAACATTTAGAAACAAGGAGTCAACCATTTTGAAATATTTCAATAAATAAATAAATAAATAAATAAATAAATA
>CANUEY010497735.1:0-26845 GCA_948099555.1 Croton setiger | reverse complement strand
TTATTTTTTTATTTTTTTTTTTTTTTTTTTTGCCCCCCCCCCCCCCCCCCCCCCCCCCTTTTTTACATATGCGTGTTCAAGCACTGAGTTGGAGAAATATGGAGAATATTTGACGAATTTGGTCATTCATCTTTTTGAATTTTGCAAGGTAATGATATACTGCCTTGTTAATTCATCCTTTACAATCTATAGGTTGTCCAAATATAAAAGCGTTCTTATCTTATGCAATTTATTTGTGTATTCAGGAACAGTTGGGTCCTTTCCTCATCCGTTTTCGAGGACTTGTGGGGGTATTGCGGTCATTTCAAGGGTACTTTGTTGCACTTATTTCTTATGTTTATCACCATAGTCAATTGAAAGCTAAATTGTAGTTTAACATCAGGTCCGAAATAGTAACTATTGTAAAGGGTGATGAGATAAAAGCAACAAACGAAAGGAAAAATCTCGAGAACGAGTTTGTGAATTTGGAAGCCGAGGTATGCTTTGGATCCTCAATTTTCTCTATTTTGATTATTATGGTAATTTTTGTTATTTTCTATTTAGAATGCTCACATGCTTGTTTATTAGTTATGGCCATTGTATGGTTTAGGTTTGGTTCTTGCTGCAATGCCAATTTACTAAAATTGCAGTAATTTTTCACCAAGACCTTTGAATGGGAATCAATTTTAATGGTCACTCACTGATATTTGCATTCATTTTAAAAAATGAGAAACTGAAGTTTATGAGTCTGATTAGTATAAAAATTGATCTAATACTTTGCATTGCTTTTAAAAAATATTTACTTTAGATCGTATTGGAACCATCTTTGACTTGTGATGTTAGCTTGAGTTCAACCTCTAATGTAATGTGAGATTTAACTTGTAAAATCTGTTGTTTTATTTGGTTAAAGATCTACTGACCCTTTTGGTTTCATGTTTTGTCAGTTTCTAACTATTCTAGGCTTGCTAGAAGGAGTGAAGAAGAAATATTATTATGGAGCTAAAGGCATTTACAGGTACAGATGGTGCTTTCTTTCATTTAAAAATTCATATCTTCTATAAGATTAAGGTAAAACTCATACTATTTAAGGATATTGACTTAAATAGCCCACTAAATTTTATTACATTCTAAAAAAAGTTCATATTTTTCAAAAATAATTCTCAAAATAACCACTTTTTAATCGTAAATAAACTACAAACAATGTATAAGCATATTATAAAAATACGATAAACAATTTATAAACTAAACGTATATGAATCTTTTAAGAGTTGAAAATTAGAATATAACTCTATAAGAACTAAAAGTATAATTAAACTAAAAATTATTTTCAGATTTAAAAATTGGATCTTTTATAATACTATCCCTACTATTTAAAATAAATATAAGGTTTTTATATGGGTTTGTTTATTTTTTTGTCTGGTCATTAGGCTTTAATCTTTTGATTTCACATGAAATAAACCAACAGATCCCACATTTTAGAAATTTGATAAATTTCAGGAAAGACAATGAAAAGATGAACGAGCTATTTAATGCACTTGATAAAGTGAAAGAAGAATTTGAATCAATTGAAAGACCATTTTTACAAGTTGAGAATCCAATACTAAATTCAAGATCATCTTACAGTCAATCTCTTAGTTTCAAACAAGATACGAGTGAAAATCAAACCAGCAAATCAAAATTATCCATAGTTAATGGAAACAAAGCACCTGCCCTTGTGGAATTAGAACACATAGAATCTGAACTTGGAGAAGATGATTCAGGGTATTTAGATGAGATTGGGGAATGGGAATTTGATCAACATCATCCTGAAAAGGATCTCCAAGGAACCACCTGATCTGAAAATCACCACTGCCTTCAATTTGTACAGAATATTATTGTTTGTGTACAACAACTCTCTTCGAGTGGCAACAACTTATATAAGAATTAGAAGACTATTTGTTATAACAATTTCGTATTTTGACTTTTGAATAGGAAACAAGTCTTACAATATACAAATGTATAAATTCTGTGCTCAAACAATGTATCTTTTCCAATGTCATAAAATATGATTCTTTTGATTTTTGCTAAATTACTTGATTGGCTGTGTGTATTAAGAACCAAGATCAATTTTTGCAGGGTCTATTTTGTATAACTGTAAATTCAACAATTTAAACTATTGTGTTTAATTCATAATACATAGTTAAATTTTAGAGACGGTGATCTTTTGAAAATTATTTCGAATTTTAAAACAAACGACAGCGGACAGCTAAACATGTGATTTGAAAAAAAAAAAAAATTAATTTTGGAAGAATTACCGCATATTGTTTTCCCTGTACTCTGATATGTTCTCTTCGTTTACCAAGGCAGTAGCTTTTTGTGCTTTTCATAATAAATGATACGATATTCAATGTGCAGTTCTATTAGGAAGCAGGGCAATTGTTAAAAAGCAACAATATTTGAATTATACAATAGTTGGTTTGGATGTAAAATTAAATATTTCATTTTGGATAGGAGTGAGTAGGGTCTAGTTTTTATGAGGTCAACTTAGATTTTGCCTATGGTGAGACATTTACCCGTATTAGAGAGGAGTGATATTAAAGAAGGAAAACCTCAACAAATATGCATTTTCCACTTACAAATTACAAAAATAGTTTAAAATGTACGCAATCATTGAAGTTGGAAGAACATAGTGGATACATGGATGGCAGAAAAGGGCCTACAGTTACACCCAAAAGATAAAAGGGATGTTACATTACATATAGCTTGAAAAGGTATGTGATGCAGTTTCCAAAAGCGATGTGCCAGTGATGAGTTATGCTTATGCTTAGCATTGCCATTGTAGCTTTTTGCAGCGACCTTTTTCTGCTTTCTCCACTACTAAGCCTAAGCATCCAATCATGCAATAGTGTTTACCACCTCATCAAATAGCTACATTGAAAAGATAAAAAGATGACCGTATCATTAGAATTTTTCTATTATAGTCAGTCAGATGACATCACATGATCATCAACATGGTGTGATACAGATCAAGGAATCTCAAAGGCTCTTCTCACCCCACCCACCAGTTAACTAGATATTCAAGATCTGATTTGGTAAAATAATTATAATTAACAGCAACCACATGTTTCTATGTTATAATAATAATATTACAAAAAGAAAAGAATGGATGAAAATGGTAAAATAATGAGTATGAATATTAATATATAGTAACAAAAAAAAATTGCAGTGACAAATAGTCCAATTGAGGACTCCAAAGTAGATTGATACAGCACTGTGCAAATAGCATATTACACCTAAAAGATATGAATCTAAATTTTATTTTATTTTTTAAATATATATATTCTTATTATTTGATTTTTTCTTTTACAGTCGCACCTAATCCTTATGTGAATAGATTAGTAGAAGCACGTACCTAATCAGTATGTTAGTAGATTAGCAGGAGCATGAACCTAATAAGTACGTTAATAGATTAGCAGGAGTGGGATGAGGCTTATTATGTGATTCTAACATATAGCAAATTAGGCATCTTTCATTTTCTTGACACTGTTCAATTATGCATTGAAACTTGCAAAAAAAACAAAGAGAAGCAAAGCTAGTTTACAACCATGATTATGAGCAAGCATTGGTTTGAATTCAAAGTATTGGTACGTACAAACCTTAGTTTTGTTCCTCAACACTTGTCCCCACTACTAGTCCTATTATGCTCAAAACTAAGGTTTGATTTCAAATGAATCTTTTGCAAATTAAGCTGGTAGGTCCTATAAGAGACTTAACACAAGTGGGGTCACCAGTAGAGTAGAGGCTGAATTTGGGTTTCCTAAAATATTTTTTCTATCTTTCAAATTTACAAATCAATTTTATGAATTTAATGGTATACATATGTTTTTATAAAGCTTGCTCACTATTAGAGTTTATAGCAAAACTTAAGACTCAAACTTTCAACTTTAATTAAATATTTTTAGAGTTATGTTTTTTTTTTTCATATTATATATGTAAAGTTTATTTTAGATCTTTACATCTTACAATAATTGTGCTAAGTAGGAGGACAAATATACTATACTTTTATTAAGGGTAGTCCTTTCAATGTACCAAATACGTACTGAAAATTAAATTTCAGATATTTACATCTTAGAGTAGAAATACATCACACAATATTATTATATTTTTGCAAAAGGTTCATATGCATGATTATAAATAGGAATGAATTTAGCTTTTTTTTATAGTATGGATATATATTTTTGCAATAACTATACAAATGAGATGAGTTTAGTTTGTTTTAGAATTTGAGGTTTGTTAACAATTGAATATGATTCTAAACCAAGTACAATTTTTTAGATATTTTTTTATCTAACTATCCGATTTTTAAAAACAAATCATAAATACTAAATAATCTGAATTTGAGTCAAGCAATATCACTAAAGACCATAAAAATTTTCTTAACTTTTAATGCAACTGCATTTTTTAAAATTTGAACTTAAGAAATTATATTAAAATAAAACCACTGGAGACATGTTATCTTGATAGCTTTGTTACTATTTAATTTAAGCAAAATGAATAAAAATCTTGTGAGTGTTGGCTAACTGAGCTGCCAAACTCCCCTTTAAACATTTTATTTAAATTATGTTTAGGCTATAAAAGCTAATTATACATATATAATTATATATCCGAAAGAAAAATTATAAAGAGATTATTCAAATATGCATAAAACCATTAATACTGACTGTCCCTCATTCCATCAATTGAATAACATGTCAAATGAAGTTTTTTATGTTTGGTCACTTTCAACAGGAACTAAACACAACACAAGCACAAATGTCATAAATATTTTTTTTTTTTAAAAAAAAAAGGGGGAAAAAAGAAGAGAAAGAAAAAGTACACCTTTCATATTAAGCCCACATGCAATCCAACCCCTAAACCAGAATCCAAAATCTTTTCCTTTTTTTTTCCCTTTTTAATCTTTATGTTTTATTTTATTAAATAAAAAAAAAAGTTAGCACATAAACTTTTGAAGCCAAAGGGAAAATCCACAACATTTTCTGACACTTTATTTTATTTTTTGGAACCATTGACATTATAGATATTATAAACTCCAAAGTAAAATGTAAAATTAATTTTTTTTATTCGGACCAGACAGTGCCATGGAATTTTAATGCAGCTGTATTCCATAGCTCGAACTGAATATATTTGGTACATTCTAACTCATTTCCTTTAAAAGGGTGCTTTGCCGTACTCACTTTTCAATTCATCCTCCCACAATCAAATCCAGTCAAGAAGGATGGTTTTAGACCAAAACAAGTCTTCTTTGATTCAAACTTCTTCTTGTTACTGTGTAAATGATGAATATATAGACATAGAATTAAGCTCCAGTAAGAGCTTATTATGCTTCTCACCTCAGAGCAAAGAGTTCGAGTTTCAAATGGGTTCAGTCAACAATCTTCAAGAAACCATTACTTCTTCAGCCGATGAACTCTTCTTCCAAGGCAAACTCCTCCCTCTCCTCCACATCCCTCCTCCATTACAAACGGTCCAAAATCTCCACCATCACCACCACCTTCCAAACGCCGCTGCCACCAAGAACCACAAAACTAAACCTTTTCAAGAAAAGTACTTATCCCCATTTGAATCTTGCAATATATCACTTTCGGAAATCCAAGATCACCATTTGTTTGAAATATCAACTAACCGCAAAAGCCTCATTGGATTCAGTAATGATCCAGTAGTGAATAAATCCTGGACCAAGAAATTACAGAAATCTTTACTTGGCAAAAAGCTTGCTTATTTGAAGTCTTTGTTCAGTAATAACACTGATCACACTATCAATATCAATTCATTTGAGCATTCTTGCGTAAAATCATCAAGAGATTGTGATGAAAACTTCAAGAATAATGGGTGTTTGATTCGTAATCAAATCAAAGTAAGAAAGAAAAACTCTTCATTTGGCGAAAATCTAATGAAAAGCATTGAGAGAGATATGTTTCACAGTCAAAGAAGGTCGTTCTCAGGTGCCATTCTTCAACGATATTCTACAAATACGTCGTCGTGTAACTCTTCAGTGTCGTCATCTTCTTCGTCGTCGTTTTCGTTTAGTTCATCACATTCACAAGGATTTTGCGATTTACAGTTGCTTAAAAGAAGTAGCAGTGCGAATTCTGATATAGAGAGTTCAATTGAAGGAGCAATTGCTCACTGTAAAAAAACCCAACAACCACTCATTTTGTTAAAAGAAGATTAAAAGAGCAAATGGGTTTCTTCTTCTTTTTAGTTTATTTTCTTGGTGGTTTATATTTCTAAGTGAAGTGAAGATTTAGTGTTGTTAAGAGTTAAAAAAAGTTGTGTTCTTATATGTTTTAGTGTTAATTTATTGTACATCATCTTTGTACAGATCTTGTTCCTTTATATTTCCGGTGATTAAGAGTGGAATTGGAAGGATCATTTCAATTTGTTTTTTATTTATTGTTTGAAGTGTACCCTTAAAATTTTATGGGCTTAGTCTCTCTCACATCATTTACAACAAAGAGTTTATAACTAAATACTTTACAAAGAGTTTATGCTACGTTTATAACTAAATACTTTACACCAAACCAAAATTAATGCGTCAATATGTAGATCATAAAAAAAAAAATGAAATAGTTTATAACATGCTTATTTCAGTTTATATTATGTTTACTACTGAAAAAATATTATATTATCTTTACTACTAATTTAAAATATGCATATGCCTCAATCTTTAAACCAGATATTACATATTCTTCCTAAATATAAATATTTAAATTGTTGATTACAATATACAATTTAATTTAATTCTATAAAGAAAACTATTTGATTTAATAAACCAATAATATAATAATTAACAATATTTACGTGATTAAGGAAAAACAAAAACTGAGTTAAATCAAATAAGCAAGTTATAAAACACAATTTTTATCAAGAAATAAATTCAGGAAAAATCAAAAAAAAATTTCAATTAAAAACTTGCATCTATACATAACAGTAACGCAAATATTATTAAAGACAAAGAATAAACAAAGTACACATTAAATATTACTTACACTGTTTGTTTATAGTTCGTTTACTAAATAGATGAATTATTACACAAAAATGTCAGCTTAAAATTTCTTTGAGTCTAAAATTAGGCAACACTTGACAACATTTAGATAACAAGAATCATTTGCAACCCAAGAAGAAGCATATATTGGTTAGAGAACAAACATTCTTAATCTTTTGTGTCTAAACAATATAAGAAAATCAGCTGACTTACTAGTTTCGACTAATGTCAAAGACTGATTTTTCATATTTCTACTTTTGGTAAGAAACGGTTTGTTTGTCACATTAGAAAGACACCTTTGGAGGAAATAACATTTTTCAAAATAATTTTAACGACTTAAATTAATGTCCCAGTAATTAGTTTTCTGATTAAAATTGCCTTATTTGGCTGTCTTCATGTTTTCTTGCTTAGAGACTACCTTTCCGAATCTTGCATGTATAGAAAAACGTTTCAACAACCATACCTTTTTAAAGGACCAAAAGGAAGGAAGGGAATAAAAAAAAATAAAAATAAAAATGACATAAAAAAGCCTAGATTCCAAATCAACAAATTTAAACTTTAAAAAAAAAAATCAAAATCTTTCTAATTCTAAAAATTGGGTAAGGGAATTAACGGATTTCCTTGAATAATGTGCACCAAACAAGTGATTTAGTAGTGGTCAACCCGAAAAAGCCGGCAGTTTTAGTCCGACGGTTAATTGGAACTAATCTGACCTCGAACTAAACCGTAAAACCTAGATCGGAACCGTAAGAGGGATGGTCCAGTTTAGGTTCAAACATTTTTTAAACCGTAACCTATCATGAACTCGTGAACCACCCAAAAACTAATACTATTAACTGAAATCAGTTAAAAACATATTTACATTCTAATGACTTGAATAACTAACACTAAATTAAAATTCAAGTGTTTTTAAAAATTCTTGAAGCTTGACAACTCTCACAAAATAAATGCAATGATTAATCTTTCTAATACTAAGTTGATAGAAATAAGAGTTTACAAATTGAGAGAAGATAAGACTCAAATTACAGCTCATAATAATTTTGACTCTAATACTTTACTTCATCAAAACCTCTCAATTGTTTATATAATAAGGGTGTATTTTTTTGTCAAGAATTGCTATATTTATAGCTAAGAATCTCCAAATATAGCTATGTTTTACTTATCTAGTTAATTTTTTAATAATTTTAAAAATTTATTTATATTTATTGACTTTTATTTATCGTTATATTCTATTAAAATTAGTCAAATACGGTAGCAAGATTTTTTCAGGGTATTTAATGAATTTTTGAACAATTTTAAAAATATTTACATTTGATATTTGACTTTTATTTAAAGATATATGTAGGAGGGGCAGTTTTGGTATATTTGATCCACTTTTTAATTCCCAATCATTATCACACTGTTATTGCTTACCAAGTTTTCAACCACTCTTTCTCGAGAGCCTATAGCGCAGGGTCAAACTTAAAGTCACAATTGTTGACCATTCGTTCTTTTATTTATTTATATTTATGTTTGGTAAGTTCCATTCCATTAGCAATATTACTATTTTAAAAACAACAACCTGAATTTTTGCAATTTGTTATTTGAGTTTTTTAATAAAAAATTATTTGGTCCGAACAATTGAATACAATGGGTTAAATGATTGTAATCTACATAGTCTTCAACAAAAGAAGAGCACGGATATGAATTTTTCTTTTTTCATTGACACGGAATCTCACGTTACAACTAAATCTGTTTACTAATAGTTTATACCTTCACTCGATCACACAAATAGATCGGCACAAATAATAGTAAAAATATTATAAATTCTATGAAATTTTATGTAATTAACTATTTAGTCTTCATTCTTTTAAATATATGTTTAATCGCTCAAATATTACTCTATTACATTAATTGTGTTGATTTTTACAATTAATTTATAGAAAAAAAAAACACATTTATCCTAACCATTTAATCCCTCATATTTAATAAAATCAACTACTTAATCCCTAAACTTTTTATAGAGCTTTAACACCAATTTTAATAGGATTAACAAGATACTAATTAGTGTATTTTTAAAATAGCTCTCAGAACTTTATAGCACTTTTCCCATTATTATATTTTATATAAACTAGGAATTCTATAGAATCATCACTTTAATGAGGAACAGAGATAAGCAAATAATTTTGTTTTACAATACATATAAGATTGGAGTGCTCATTGGTTAAATAAAGAGGAAGATACAAAAACAAAACTATACCACTATAATATATAGCTCAAAAATTATGATTCTCTTCTTTGCAATATTCTATTCTCCAAAAAGCAGTCAACCTTTCGCTTCAGCTAGATACTAGCTGAAAATATATACTATATACACATACACAAGATAGCAAGAGTAGTATTAGATTAGATATGTCCCTAACCTCTATATAACATACATTAGTGATTTCTTAAGACCATCTTCCAAAACCTCTGATTCTGCCACAGCAGACATTGATCCCGATAACGACCTGCTCATCGACGATCTTCTTATGCTTCTCCTTTTAGAACCCTCAATTCTTTGAGCAATAACCCAATATGTCATTGTTCCGAAAGTTGTTACCATAATTACAGCTCCTATACCAGTAATCCAAACAGCCAACCATTTTTCTTTACTTCCCACAACAACATAGGACAGAGCAAGAAATGCAACAGATATAAGCACACAAGCTAACCACATTAGCTTGTTAATAATAGACATGAGTTGTTTTTTTGCCTCTCGTTCTATAACTACTATGGAAGTTTGAACAACCACAACAGCAAGTGAAATGAAGAGAGCAATAGAGTCAAATACTATAAATATCATGAACTCAGGTTGTGAGGCAGCATTCGCCTGTCCTGCTGATTGTCCTGGAGTAAGATCATCTGGTTTATCAGCGAATTGCCCGGGCACTTGGTATATAGCAGCAAAAGCAACAGTTGCAATAAGTACAGCGACCACAGTTGTTGAGTTTATTGCATTATTTAGGCCTTCTGTATGCATTTTGTTTATCCTCTTGGCTATGCCTTGCACGCGTTTACGCGTTAGCCTCGTGGTCTGCAGTTGGTCATGAACCTCATGCTTTATGTCACTTACAGTTTGTTTGAGCTCACGGGCTGGGTTGGGTTTCATAGATTTTGCAGATGTTACGCCATTTTCTTCTAAGATGGATAGAATTTCAGAATGCCCGGTTCTCTCAGCACTGTCAAAGGCTGTTTCGGCTGATCTGTTAATAGCAGTTTTGTCAAGTCCCCTATATTCAAGCAGCTTCAATACAATCTGCAATAATTGGTCCATAACGCTTTCGATTCAATTCCTTGGTAGCAATAATATGGATTCTACTGAAGTATTGATCCAATAAGTGGCTAACCTCAAATATAGATATTACCCTAAAAGGAATTCTAGTTTGAAATGCATATAAGAAACAAAGTGAACACCTAGAACCCAAGTGCAAAGCTACGCAAATTTAGGGGAAATGGTAAACGTTACTAAGAATAAAGGAAAATATACCTGAGCTCTGCCCTTACGGGCTGCCATATGTAAGGCAGTGTTGCCCTTAGAATCAACCATGTTTATCAAAGCAGGTTCGGACATAATCAACTCATCGACTAACTCAACGTTGAGTCCTTTGACAGCCATATGTAAAGCAGTTTGGCCTTTCTTGTCAATTCTAGTTGCTATTCCTGGTTCTTTACTCAAAAGAGCCTTCACAATCTCCAAATGCCCATTTCTGGAAGCTGAATGCAAAGCAGTTTTGTAATTGCTTTTAGCTATAGATACCAAATTGCTATTACCCCTTTCCAAAAGGAAATTCACTACTCCAACATGGCCTTGTGAAGCAGCAGAATGTAAAGCAGTCGTATTTGATGAATCAAAAGTCATTGCCAGATCGGGATTTGCCTCCATAAGCACTACCAATGTTTCTGCGCCAAATTTGAATATACACCCAAAAGGTAAAACGGGGTTTTAATTAAATTTATAATCTTTGCAAGTAAAGTAACAACTTAAATCCAAAATCAATGATGTTCTTGAACTTACCTAAATCACCTTGCTTAGCAGCTATATGAAATGCATCGCACCCATTTCTTGCTTTGATGCTTGCAGAAATTGTATCATAGTATTTAATCATCTCCTTAACTAAATCGACATAGCCACCCTCTGCCGCAACATAAAGCGGAGTTTCGCCTGATTGATTCTGCTTTGTTAACATCTCCTTTAACTCTGTCACTGCTGTTTCAGACACCAACTCCATAAACGTTTCCAAATCTCCTTCTCTCGCTGCCGTGTGAAACAACGAATCGTCTCTTTTCTTTGTCACCTGTTTCGTCATCTTCCTCTGCCGGAAACTTTGCTGCCTCGCCGGACCCTCCATCCTTTTGTCTTGTTCTAGTGGTAGGGGTAATCAAGATTTGGTTAGAGACAAAGATCAAGAGCATATGGTATGCACGAGGGGAAATTATGAGGTGGCTTCCTTGAAAATCGAGATGCATATCACCATGTCTCCTCTTCAAATCAAATATTCTGCTCTGCAACAAAAATTTACTACTATTAAATTACAGACCCATTTGAAGCTTGCTCTGTAGTTAATAATAAATATACTGAAACAAAAAAAATACAAATAGCTATTATTAATTATATATTCTACTTGCTTTCTTCTTCCTCCTCTTTAAACAATTGTTAGTAAAATAAATAAAAAAATTCATGAAAATTAAATAATTCTTACCTGAGAGGAAAATAAAAGACAAATTGAGAGATCAAATGGGGCGATAAAAATAATTAGAAACGCGAAGAAAGAAAAAAAAAAAATTGATGGGTATGAAAAAAATGTAAGATTAGAGAAACAGAGACGACTCTTCTTCTTCGAAAACCAGAGATAGAAACAGATAGAGGTTGATAGGTACAGAGCACTGCTCAGTGGCTTCAAAGAGCTTGAGCCTTGAGGCCACTAGTCAGTTGATGCTTGCAAGGAAGTAATAAGCATTAAACACCCATTAAAAATATATATATTTTTTGGTTTCTATAAAACAAACCGGGAAAAAAATGTCTCGGTTTGTTTATTTATGTCCAAAATTACCAGATGGGTAAATTTCATTCCAATAGTCTTATAAATTGAAGAGAAGAAAGTATGTAGCATATTTCAAATATGATGGGTAGGAAAAAATATATTATTTCATAAATTCACTAATTAGCATGTACAATTTTTTTTTTTAATTCAAAAATATCTTTTTTATTTTAAAAATAATAAAAAACTAAATTTTAATTAAAAATAATAAAAGTATTAAATTTCAAAAACTGAAAAAATGAAGAACCAACGTATTACCGGAGTTCTAGTTTTGTCGCCGCCGTTGTCGCCAATGCATTAGATTAGATATTTGAGGGTATTGGTCGAAACCTCTCAACCCGATGAGTCATCTGGTACCTCAGAAGCACCATCAAAACTCGAGAAGACAGCCAAAACTAAGATCGAAGTTCAATGTCGCCGCCCATATAAAAACGATCACGTCGAGTTCCAGACAAGAAACAAACTATTTCCAATTGGATTCAGTTCCAAAACCATGTTTCCAACATAAAGCTAGTTCATTTTCGTCGTATTCAGGCGTGAAGAGTGACTGTAAGCTGCGGCGATGATGGTTCTATTGTACCAGTAGCGATGGCATTAGAAAAAGGAAAAAGAAGAAGATCGTTCTAGAAATTTACATTTTGGACCTTGATGTTACTTTATATTTTTAAATAGATTTTTTTTAAGTAAATTGTAAAAAAATATATTGTTTTGGGATAATAATATCAAATTTATACTGTTTGTGTGGAAAAAATAAAATTTATATACTGATAAATATATAAATATTAATTTTATATACTGACATGTATATAAATATTAATTTTATATACTGACATGTATATAAATATCAAAATTATATACTGTTTGTTTGAAAAATATAGTTTAGTATATAAAAATCAAATTTATATATTGTTTGTTTGAAAAATATAATTTATGATTATATTAAATCAATATAAAAATATATAAATTAGTATATAAAAATACAACCAGTATCACTTATCAATATATAAATATTGATTTTATATATTTTGAGTTATTTGATATATAAATACAATATTTATATACTGAGTAATATATAAATCACCATAAGTATATATAAAATCAGTATATAAACAAATAACTAGAATGTAAGAATTAATATTTATATACTGACTGGTATATAAATATTAATTTTAATATACTTTATTGTTAAGTATATATATATATATACTTAACCAGTATAAAAATCACCATAATTATATAAACATATAAGGTATATTATGTTTTTTAAGCAAACATCGAGTTTATATACTTATAGGTATTGAAATGTTTGAATTTGAATTTATAACTAGATAAAAATTCGCATACGATGAGTAAATATTACTTGTTTATTTATTTATTTATTTTATATTTTTAATAATTTGAATTATATAATAGTTTTTACTTTTAAAATTATATAATAATTTTGAATTAAATTTAAATATTCATAAATTTATTAAAATAATTTTTTGAAAAAATATTTATATTAGTTAAAAATTCAAACATTTCGAAACTAAACAATTTAAAGAAAATAAGAATATATTATGTACTTTTTTTTCTTTGATTCTACACAGTTTTAAAGAAATGAAATAAATATATTGATCTTTAAAATTATGAAAATATTATTATTAAAAATAATATAATTAACGTATAACTTAAGAATTGTATTTTGATTAGTATCTCTTATGGCCTCCGTTTGATCATATTTTGATGGTCACTTGTATTCTAGAAATTGCACGCACTTTATTTATACTTCCGAATCCATTTGTAAACAACGGTACGAGTCGTAGGCATAATTTTTATTTTATTTTTTGAGAAACAAACGTAGGCACAACTTTATTAAGAAGTTCATGTACATAAAATATATTTATATTGTTTTAGCGTAATTTTTTTCTAAAAATAAAACGGTCCTTAAAGATGTCGAAAGTGGTTGATGTGAAAGTATTCTTGCATAGTTGAGGTGCAACTCAGCGGAGCTATTCACGGGCTATGCTGCTTTCTTCCTTGAACCATTTTCTATATATGGAAGCTCACCATCTCTCTTTATACATGTTTGCCCCAACAACATCTATCATTCTTCGAAAAAAAAAAATTGTCAGTCTGATACAGTTTGTCTAGGGATTTTGACATAAATATTGGGAAATTAAAGTTTTTTTTTTTAAATTGAGAAATAATAATAGGAAAAAAAAAGAAAGTGGTTGACTATAATAAGGCTTGAGGCATCATCTCACTCACAGGGTCAAGGCCGCCATTGATACGATGGAGGGACGGCCCACGTGTAGAGCAGCAATGTCATTTCATTATGGATGACGTGGTTTTTGTATTGCGTTACCAACTTTGTCATACGTGCGACATGTATTATTAGCCCCTTTCACACTTCCGCGTTTTATCTACGTGTTTTCTGTTCATCTGTTACTCCGCGTCAGACGTCAGTAACTACAATTCTTTCAACGTGCACTAATATATTACTAATTTTTTATTATTTTAAATGATAGTGTAGATCACATGGGGGGATTAGCTTACATCTGGACCATCCATTCTCTATGCTACAAGAATTTCTTTAATTTAATTACAACATGAGTGAAAATAAAAATTATTTTAAAAATAATCATCTTCCACGCTAATGTGTATTTTGAATATCTAAATAATGTGACAGTCTAAAAAAATACAAAAAATTTGTGCGATTGAGATGAAGGGAGGCAGAAAGCGTAAGGTGGTTGAGATAAACGGAAGCACGGTTGGCTATTTCGAAGAAAAGGCAGAGATGAGGGAAAGGGAAGGAGCGAGGCTAAGAGTTGCACTAGGGTTTCAGCCTAACCGATTAACTTGCTTTGGGTCTGGTTTTTCAACTTCAATCAAAATCTGTTCATCCATATTTATGAATAATTAAAATATGACATTTATATTAATAATAATAAAATATAATATTTACTATAATTATAAATTTTTTTATTGTATAAATGTATATAAAATAAGTCGGGTCAAAATTATTCTCGGGGCATTGAATTGCTATTTTGAAAAGATGTTCATATTTAGAATATGATGATAACCAAAAACTCCAGAGTCAGTTTCAAGAATAACGGAAATAAAGTCTTGGGTTGGGATTAGAAACTTAAGCTTGAATGATTATTTAAAACTCAAGAGTAAATTTCAACAATTTAGTACTTAAGTCTCTGTTAAACAAAATTAGTACTTAAGTCTCGATTCAAAAAACAATGTAGTACTTAAGTCAACTCAGAAAATGAAGTGGAATAATGATTATTGCAATATAATACTAACATATATGGAAAATAAATCATCTTACATGTGAGTTTGGCATTTAACTATGCACAAATTGGAGATTTGATAAATCCATAATTAAATATATGTCGGCCTCTTGTTATTTTATCCAAGTTTATAAACTTATAATTAATAAGGATGTGACTAAATTAAATTTAATAGTATATTTATGCTAGTTTATATTAGGTACGTATTTGAATTCTCTTCGTCTACTTCCCTTCCACCTAGAGTGCCTAGAGCCAGTTTCTAATTGTCGGAACTACTAGTCTGCAAAACCTGAAAAATCAGAATCAAACCATTATCGAATCAGAACTGATTAAATCATAACTAAGCCGCTAGGAAAAGTTCGATCTATGGTTCAATCATTTGTTAAATTAAGAATCGCGATGGATTGTAACCAATTATGAATCGTCCAATTCACTGGTGAAACCATTTGTTGTTTTAAAAAAAAAAGGCAATTTAAAAAAACTTGAATCAGCCGTGAACTGCTGGTTCATCGAATCACAATTATTGATTAGCCAAACCGCTTTCAAACTATCAAGTACAGGCCGGTTCACGATTCAACCGAAATATATTCCTTAAAATTATGTGACTACAACTAATATAACTTACTCCAAACTCTATTTTTATTTATTTTTTCAAAATAACTTGTTTAAATTTTTAAATATAAATTTGTGAAACTTAATCAAATTTTACATTTCCAACCAAGCAGTCCAAATGCATAAAGTTGATTTAGAAAGGATTTTTAGAATTTATTTACAAATAAATATCACATTTTAGATTTTTGAGTTTTGAGGAGATTGTTAGCATCCCATTCAAACCTGAATAAAACTCACAGTTGAAAATGAGCTGGATGTCTTTAATTGTTGCAAAATCCATTTAACTGATATTAAAATCCGCCCCCTCTTGGATGGTGTAAGTTAAATGCTGATGGGTCCCTACTGCAGCAAAGTGGAGCAGCAGCAGCTGGTGGCCTGGTTCGTGGTTCATGTGGCGAGTGGCACTTTGGGTACAAGTTGAAATTGGGCCATTGTCCAATTCCAGCCACAGAGTTGTAGGGGCTTTTCCATGGCTTGATGTTTGTATGGGACTCGGAAGTTATTAGTTGATTGCCATAATATCTGCAATTTGTGAATTTGATTAATTTGTAGGCTCAATCATGGTAGCTTTTAATAATATTGTTTGCAATATTAAGGAGAGGTGTTGAATGAAGAGGCATTGGGAGGTTATATAGTATTTCAAATAAGAGGTAATATTAAATAACCACGTCAAAGCTGTTGAGAAATAATAAGCTTCATCAATTTTTTTGTATTAACATATTAAGTTTTAGAAGCACTTCATTTGATACGCATATATATGATAATGAGACGAACAAGTTTCGCATCAGCACATTCATTCATAAAAACTATGCATCATTTACAATACAAAACTGTTGTCACTTTCATCCTTTTAACATCAAATAGCATAAATTGGATTCACTTCTGATTCGGACTCCGATACATAAAACGAGCTATTTCCAGTACTCCGGCCATTCTTCTCCTTCTTCCGCACTTTTCGTTTCCTTCTGGTTTTCATTACATAGTATGTCATGGCACCAAGAACTCCTGCCATTGTAACTCCCCCAATTAAAGTAACAAGAATTGCAGCCCATTGGTTCTGCCTACCAACTACTATATATGAGGATGAAATGAATGCCACTGTTGTGCAAACCGAAGCCAACCACATTAGCTTATTAATCACCTCAACCACACGCCTTTCTGCTTTCGTTTCCCCTCTCACAATTGTGATTTGTACAACCACAACGGCAAGAGATGTGAAGAGCGCGACTGCGTTAAAAATAAAGAATATTTTAAATGACAAACTTCTAACCATCACTGCCATTCCAGTATCATCATCACCTCCAGGGACAGTAAATATAGCAGCAAAGGCCACGGTTGCAAACAGTACAGCAACTACTGTCACTGAGTTGGTGGCATTGTTGATTCCTTCCCGGTGCAGCCTGCGCAACTCTTTAGCAATGCCACTCACATTTCTATTTGTTTTTCGAGTTTGCTCAAGCTGGGAGTGGACGTCTTTCTTTATCTGTGTTACAGTTTTCCGAAGCTCATCTCGTGGCTGATTCAGTTCATTTGCTTTGACCGCACCATAGCGACTCAAACAATCCTTTATCTCAGAGATTTCTTCAGAGAAAGGGAGTGCCTCAGCTATATCAAGAGCTGTTTTATGATCTCTTGTTAGTGCATTCACATTAGTATCAGGAAGAAGCAACAATTCTTGCACTATCTGCAAGATAAACAAGTACTTTCAACTTCCATGACATTACCAAATTTTTGCAGCTTAAAAGTTGACCATATAACAATTATATACATGTATTAGGTGGACTTGGATCATGAAGTAACATGCTCAATATCATCAAGTCATTGCTCATGAAAATTAAATGTCAAAGTTCAAATGATCGACATGAACAAAATTCTTTAAACATATCAATGGAAGTAGTTAATACCTCTGCCCTTTTCTTCCTAGTGGCTACATGTAATGCGGTATTCCCAAATCTGTCTGGGAGCATGACAATAGCCGCATCTGCCTGAAGAAGAAGCTTCACAACTGCACAACTCACCCCCTTGACAGCCATATGCAATGCAGTCTGGCCTTTCTTATCAGTCCTACGGGCCAACTGTGGGTCTTGGTTGAGCAACGTCCTCACAATTTCCACATACCCTTGGCGAGCTGCTAAATGTAATGCATTTTTTCCATTGGATCTAGATATCTCTAATAAACTAGGGTCTTTTGACAGCAGTTCCTGAACCACAGCAGTATGCCCTCTAGCAGCTGCAGATATAAGAGGAGTTGCATTTGATTGGCCAACTGTTTTGCTCAGGGAGGGGTCGTGCTGCAACAGGAACTGCACAATGTCTGCATAAACATACTTATTCAAATGCAACAACGGTCATAAACAAAACAACTTTTCTACCCAACAGTTGATAGAAACCTTTCACTGAAAAAGGTTAAAACAGTAGAGATTCGGTGCACCACTTCTGTATTCAAGCAGCAAAATCAAGAAACAATTCCGATGTTTGCAGTTTATTTCAACATAGTAATGCATCTAACAAGTCGATTTCTACCCCATCTCCATTAACTATATTGCATTCCAAAGAAATTGATAAGTATTAGTTGAATTAGTGCTCAGTTGAGAAATAACAATGTATTTTAAGGTAAAAGAAAAAAGGAAAGAGGAACACTTCTGTTTAAGTGTATTCAGTAGCACGTTTACCTTTAAAAAAATAAATAAAAAAATTTACCACTGGAAGGTTCAGTAGTTTCAAGATTAGTTAGTTCAGTCTTGTCCATAAATTTTCAACATTTCCAACATTCTGTATAGATAAAGAAGTTCAGTAGTTCACATCATGTATAACAACCAGAAATAAAAAGCATTCCTAATAATGATTCAGTCCCTACCTTTATTTTCATGTTTACTGATTCGTAGAAAGTCTCAAGTTCTTAGCTCAAATGACATCCATTGCAATTAGGTTAATGTCAAATCTATAGTCCACCGTAAAGAAGGACAATAAGTTGTGGAAAAGTGAAGTCTAAAATGGAGAAAAATAAAACAAAAAGTCTACACATGTTACTTTATGTCTTCTAATATAACAACAAATATATATACACAACGTTCACCTAATTGACATAAATAAAATGTACAAGTAATAATGGATAATAGGAACAATATCATCCATGCAGTAGGTGGAATTTTCAGATTCCATTAGAATAAACAATTACTAGATGCAGCAAATTGCGCCGAAACACATGGTCAAACTTGATGTTTATTGTCTTGAATACGCTCGGTCAAATTGCATTTAATGATCTGTCTTTTGACAACAAAAGATATAAATGTGGTAAGGTACAAATTGCAGCACTCTAAAATAAAATAACACTATTGACTATGATATGCGAAACTCTCTGCATGTCAAAAGCAATTTTTTTATCAGGAGGCCCACATTTGCTGACCGAATATAAAAAAATTGTCAATACACAACTTTGACTGTACACTGACATTTATACTTAGAACCGAATATGAATTATAATTTGTTTTTTTGTAAAAAAGAATATGAATTATAATAACATGAATTGCTAAAATCAACTGTAAATTACAAAAATTAAATCCAGAACAGAGTAAATGATTATTAAAAAATAAGAAAACATTATTACCTTGATGACCTTGATTTGCAGCAACATGTAAGGCATCAAAACCAGAGCGATTCTTCAAGGTAAGAGCCTCCCTAGACATGTACTGCAATAGCTCCTTCACCACTTCTAAGTGCCCTTTCTCAGCCGCCGTGAACAGCGCTGTTTCTCCTAACTCATTCACCTCGTTCACTATGGCTGACCTTATCTCAGCCACCTTCTCAGGTACGTTCTCATATTAGTGTTGAAACATCACAATTATTTTGTCAGTGTTAAGAACAAACACAAACATAAACTCACCTCTGCATCAAAATCAGCTCCGCTTAGCGTCCCCGTCATCTGCTCATCAATTTCGCCAAGTATTTGCTTCACGCCTGACAAATCCCCGCGTTGCGCAGCTAGGTGTAACTCAGTGTCATGGTGGCGGCCTGTAACTTGCTTTACGTACTTCTTTTTGTCAAACCGCTTACCGGAATTAGAAACAACTAGAGACTTGCCGGAAGATGACACAAGCAAGGCCTTGCCGGAATTGGATAGCACCAGACACGTCGGCGTTGTCGGAGAAGGTAATGACGACGCTTCTGAGATACGATTAATCCACGCTCCCTTTGGAGTTGATCCAGTCGATTCACCTAATAAAAGGTTAGGGCTCGACCTGGAATTCTTCATCATTCCCTTCTCAAGATCCCTCACCATTCCTTAATTCACATTATAAAATAAAAATTAAAGGAAAATCAGTTTGTTAAAATTAACTAATATATAAAAATTACATATAAATATGCTCTGTTTGATTACCTAGAAAACACAGTCATTATACCAATCAAAACAAAAGAAGAAAAATCATATCGCGTTGTTCATTTTTTCTTCTTCCGAAAATAAAACGAATTATTTGAAGGGAAAATGAAAAATACCCTCTTCAATTTCGGGCGCCATGTAGAAGCTGAAAGAATGTGTGTGTCAAATCATTTGCAATGGCTTTAATTTAGAATTGAAATTACATTACATTGCAAGGGAATGCGGGTTTGAATTAAGAGAAGAAAGGGTTGAAAGGAGCAGCAGAGAAGAGCAAGAGAGCAGAGAAATTTGGAGAGAATTTCCTTTGTAGAAATAAAGAAAGGAAGACTTTGTCATGTTCTAGCCGCCGGGTCTACCGAAGATACTGTTGTTTTCTATTCTTGCGATCATAATCAATATTATTAAAATACATTCTTTTTCTTTTAATAAAGTAGTAAAAATTAATATACATTTAATTCATATATTTTTTACTCCTCGTTTCAAAACACTTATTATTTGAGTTTGTAACATTTTTTAATTATTATATTTTAATTTTGTATTTATTAATCCAAATTTTAGCAGAACAAATTAATTAATTAATAATTATATTTATTAACAGAATAAAATTATGAATATAAGTAAAATATTATTTCTTTGATTTAATTTATTATTATTTTATTATGGGATAAATTTTAACAGATAAATAAATTAATTAATGAGTAATAAAAATAATATTTTCAATATAATATGATCATGAATATGAATTAAATTAACAATTTTTTTAATAATAATAGGACAATGAATATAGCAATTAATAAAATGGCACAAATATAATTTAGTGAAATGCAAAATTATTTTGTACAATTTCGTAATTCACTTGGGTTTTAAAGCGGCAGGTAGCAATTATAGTGGTGTCCTGTCCAAGGGTTGGATATGAATAGGGGTTGACTATAAAATAGTTGTTTAAATTTATGAAGTTAATTTAATTAGTGATTAAATTTAGATTAGTTTCATAATAGGTTTATATACTTTCAAAATATTAAGATTTATGATTTGAGTGAAATTGATTAAAAAATAAGAAATTAATGGTGAGATTGGTTTGAAGCTAAAGATAGAATTGAAAATGGTTCAACATATAAAATTGGAGTGTGGAATGGATGTTTTGGCGGATTTGTAACCATATCACCCGCGTAATGACACAACATACCCAATCCAATACTCTTTAGAACACTCTAATCAGAAACTGCTTCAGTTTCAACTGAAAATAAACAGCAAACAAAAATTAACAGTCCCATTAAAATGGGAAACTCTCACGGCCATCGCAAATTCCGTAACGGCGCCACCGATAACACGGCAGCTGCTCCTCCACCTCCACCCTATAAGTATGGACCGGCGCCTGATCACCCTCCTCATCTCCCGTGCTCAGTCCTGTCTCCTCCTCTGCAGAACCAGATTCCACATTCTGAAATGGCAACTTCTTTGCCTTATGCTGCCGTCGATTCAAACTTGCGAGCGCTTGCCGGCCAAGCAGAGGGCTTCGGCCGCCATGCCATTGGTGGTCTCCACGGTCACATCTATCAAGTCACTACCTTAGCAGGTCCCCTTCTCTTCTCTACTAAAATTATGAATTGGGCTTTCGAATTTTATGGATTTTGTTTATTAATGCTCTATATTTGATTTCTTTTATGAGTAAAACATTTTGAAGTCCTAATTTCTGTTTATTTGAGAATCAGACATATGTCCTTGTAATTTATTGTTGAAGTGCTTATGAAGATGTTTACCTATTGAGGTTAATTTCTTTATTACTGTGAATTTGCCAAGACCTCCTATTGGCGGCCGTTTAGAATTTTGGGTGCATTATAGTTGTTAAATCTGGGCAACATATTTCTATTTTTATTTGAACTAGCACTGCCTTCTGTTCTGACTCCACCAGTGGTCTTTAGATCATATTTTTATGTGGATTATGCAAATGGTTTGTTTGTGCTTGAATAAACATATATCATTGTTTACTTATAGATGACGGACCCGGATCACTTAGAGATGGATGTAGAAAAAAAGAACCACTTTGGATTGTCTTTGAAGTATCAGGCACCATCCATCTTCATTCGTTCTTGAATGTTTCGTCTTTTAAAACTATTGATGGTCGTGGTCAAAGAATAAAACTCACAGGCAAAGGTTTGAGGTTGAAGGAATGTGAGCATGTTATTATATGCAATCTAGAATTTGAGGGTGGAAAAGGACCTGATGCTGATGCCATTCAGATAAAACCCAAGTCCAAGCATATATGGATAGATCGTTGCACCCTTCGTGATTATTATGATGGGCTGATAGATATCACACGAGAAAGCACTAATATTACCGTTTCTAGGCAAGTGAATCCACCATATAATGAAACTATATTTTCTTTGTAACATTTCATTTCATGAATTTAACAGTTTTTCTTTTCAGGTGCCACTTTGCGCAGCATGACAAGACACTGCTAATTGGTGCAGATCCATCTCACATTACTGACAGATGTATTTGTGTTACTATTCACCATTGTTTTTTTGATGGTACTCGACAACGGCATCCTCGTGTTAGATTTGGCAAGGTACATTTGTATAATAATTACACGAGAAACTGGGGCATATATGCTGTCTGTGCCAGTGTAGAATCACAGGTAATTCTGTTTACTGGTTCTGATGTTTGTCGTATCTTTTCCTAGTCTCTGGGATTTATTTTTTTGGTCTTGCTATTTTTCTTTTGTCATTAGATATACTCCCAATGCAACATTTATGAAGCAGCAGAGAAGAAGGTAGCATTTAAGTATCTCCACGAGAAGGCAAGTTATTTTACAGAACTTTTCTCCACATACAAGTCTTGAGCTTTCATGATTATATAGCTACTTGATAGAGTTTGAATACATATATTAATTTTTTTTATGTGTCTAATAAGTTGATTTGAAATTGACCCTATAACTTGGCTTAAGGTAAAGAACGAGTCTACATTTAAGATCAATAGAATAACCAATTTTAAGTTTGTAACTCCTCATTCCTTCTACTTTTTAACTGATCCTGGTGGTGAAGAGATACTTTGTTATCAGGATAAAGAAAAGAGTCGAGTCATGTAAAAAATTTACTCAAGTGAAGGAGAGATTTTTGTTCTTAGAAAGTTGAGCCCATAATTGTTGTTATAATTTCAGTGCCTGGCTATGAAAGATGGCCAAACAACATTGAATATAACAAGGATTTGAGTTATAATATCTTAGTAGAATATTGCTTGAATGAAGAAGAATTGGGAAATAAGATAGTTCAGTCTCGGTCTCTTAAAGTTCCAAATATGACCTTGCACCTACTTTATTCTAGATGGTTGTTAGAAAGTAGGCCTTTTGAATGCCGTCTTGAGTCAAAAAGATTTCAGAACAATGGCTGATGCATGAGCTTGACCTTTGTCCATAGCTCAAGCTCTTTTTCCCAATGCTTACATAATGGTTTTTTAAAAAAAAAAAAAATTATTTGCAAACTTGAAGAGTTGTCTTGGATTATAATTTAGTGTGAAGAAATTGATTTTATCTTCATGTCAGCTGCTAGATTTCTGTACGTGCTTTTACTAGAGGCCGTATATTGACATCTTTCTTATTGCATGTATGGGGCTCATTCTATGTGTATTTAAATTATTAATTTAAGAGTGTTGCTAGTCATGCTTTATCAATCGCTTCATTGATTTTGTTTAGCTATAGAAATAATTTCTTTTGGTGGTGGTTTTGTAGTTAGCTTAGAATTCAAATGATGTGAATATATGAATACTTTTCAGGCAGCAGACAAGGAAGAAGCAGGGACTGGGTTAATTAGGTCAGAAGGAGACCTATTTGTTGCCGGAACACAAGCAGGTTTAATGGTGGAAAGTGGTGATTCGAGCATGTTTCACCCCAAAGAGTACTACCCTACGTGGACGGTGGAAGCTCCTTCAGACCCTCTAAAACAGGTTCTCCAACACTGCAGCGGATGGCAGCACCTTCCTAGACCTGCTGATCAGCCATTGCCTGCACAATGTTAGGGAAAATGTTTTTATGTGGAGAATAATTTGTTTATTTGCATCATGGTTACCACATAATACAAGTGATTCTGATTATATGTAACTGCAATTTACATGAGGTCATTAGTTTGTGTGTATATATATATATATATATATGGTCATTTGTGTTATCTATACTTAAATGTTTTCACTTTAAGACATCTTTTATTTAAGTTTTTGAGAATTAGATATCTCAACTTCCATCCCACACAGGAAGTAAATTTCTCTCTAATCCAAGAAAGTTCATTTTCCGAGCTATTATTATGAATAATTTCAATTATATCTTTATTTTTATGTTTAAAAATATATATTTAGAATATTTGAATATTATATTTTATTAAAAAATTCAACTCTCGAAAATTAATTAAACAAACCAAATGATATTTTTTAGAAAATATTTCCTTACAGTGGTACATTCTAAGAACTTAATATTCTAGAAAGTTGTCTATTTGAAACAAATACTAAAGAGCAAACTATATTTGAAAAGCTAGCAGTTTAGCATTTTTTCTGTAATGCGTCCATGATTAAAAAAAAAGTGCAATTTCCAAATTTTGATTTTGTATTTATAGAGTTGACTAATTGGTACAAATTATTTTATTTTATGTCTACAACAAATTGTTTTTTTATGTTGACATCTAAGACAAATAATTTAATGGGTGATTTTGGGAAAAAATTGACAAGTCTCGAAATCTTGCATTATCGATTGATATTAAAAAAGCCCTTTAAGGGAACCCTCCCTATTTAATTGTGTGGGTCTTTCATTGTCTCTTCTTCAATGCTATATTAGCTTTTTCTTTTTGTAGATTGATTGAGTAATCAATTCTTGTTTTCCAATGTCGTTGTAAATCAATGAATAGCAATATTTTCTCCCCGACAAAAAGAAATTGTCATATATAACTTTATGAATACTGGCTTTTTTTAGCATCCACATTTCATTTTATATTTTTTTTTATTGATATTTTTGTTAATTTGATTAATTATATATTCAAAATAATAAAATTTATATAGATGATAAATTCGTATTTATGTTATGGCTAAAAAAATTAAATGAAAAGATTAACAAATTTTAAGGACTAAAATATTATTTGAGTGTCATAATTTATTCTCTGCGTAACTTTTTCAATTTAAAAAAAAAAAAAAAAACTCTACACCATAAAAATACAATAAATTTAAAAAAAAAAAAAAAAAACTCTACACCATAGAAATACAATAAATTAATCTCTTAACTTTAGATTGACAAACCAACCACAATATTTATCAACTTTATCTTAAAAACTAAAAAAAATAAATAAAATCAAAATTTATATTTGATTTATTAATTTAGACTGCTCAATATTGAAATTAAAGTCGTTCAAGAACTGTCTTAAATTCAATTTGTAAGTTTAAACATATATATAATATTGTCTTATTATTTATTATTTCTAAATAAGGATAAAAAATATTGCTTCATTTTATATTTTAAAAGGAGATTCAAATAATAATTATTATTATTAAATCAAAATAAATGTAACATTTATTTATTCTATTCTGGGTGAAACTTACCGATAACTCATGGTAATTATATTATAATATAATAATGACAATTACTAAATAAAAATATGCTAAATTAATTTAATTAAACAAGAAAAATGATAACTCTTGAATTTTCTAGACATCTGTACAAATTTCTTCTTTCTGTAAGAAATTTAAAGAGAATGCGAAAATCACCAAACCTCCAAATTAACTCATATAATAACTATTATCATATAGTGGGAGCAACGATTTATCTTATCAAATAAAAATATGAATTAAAAAACTATTTTTAATACAATGTGATTTAAATTAAATTTATTATTATTATTTTTATTAATTAATTATCATATAATATAAAATATAATTTCACCCTCAATTATTCAGATTTTATAAATAATTTCAAATTTACTCATTCTCACACACATATATAAAAGATAGATAACATTATTTATTATAATAACTCTAATTACTTTAATATTTTTAAAAAAAAAATACTCTAATATTTTTTAAAATTTTTATTTAATATTAATTTTAAAATGCACCGAGCAAACATATATGAATATTTATAACTCATTCTTGACTGGACTAAATTTAAAGAAAAAAAAAATGCAATTCATTATATCTCTTAGGAGCAGTATTTTTGTAAGAAGAGATCACATAGGTTTTTCTTTTAACATTCTTTTTTTTACTGAATATTAATAGAACTCCCTAGGATTTTTTTTTTAAAAAAAAAACGAACGTTTATTTTAAAAATTTTAAAAAAATAATTAATATTAAAATTTATGTTGAATCAGTAATTGAGATTTTTTAATATCAAGGTCAAAACTGTCAAATATATATCTTAAATTCAATTTGTAAGTTTAGATATATATATATATATATATATATATATATATATATATATATATATATATATATATAATAATTAATTTTTATTTTATTTATAATTAAAATATATTTGATATAA
>CANUEY010497600.1:0-20119 GCA_948099555.1 Croton setiger | reverse complement strand
TATATATATATATATATATATATATATATATATATATAAATCACCATCATTTAACTGTTTTGTTCTTCATTCCCAGGGTGGCCAATTAGCTGCCGTTAATTTGGAGTCTAGATTTGCATTGCTTGCGGCAAAGCAGGTGATTTTATCATTGCTATTAGAATATTTATAGTTAATGATTCATCTTGTTTTGGTTGAAACCCATAAATAGTTAGTTTAAATTTTGCAACTAAATTTTCAAATTAAGCATTCAGTTTGATGATTCCTTGAAAATTAAATGAATCAATGATTTTGTGTTATTAAACTTCGTATTGTTTTGGTTACTTTAAGATTTCTTTGTATCATTAACGGAAATTTAATTACTTAGAATATATCTTATTGGCTTGAGAAGAAACAATAGGGAAACTGAGTGGTTTGTAGGTGGGTTTGAGGAAGCATTGGGTTTGCCACACCCACATATGTATCGCTAACTGAATGCTTCATAGGCATGTGGAATTCAAATTCCTTGCTCAACATTGTCTTGAGCATGATGCTGATCTGTTAGGATGCAGTTACTATGAGAAATCCATTTGTTAGTGGTAGAAAAATTAAGACACATATTGTGGTTGTCCAAATAAGATTGTCTTGAAATCAAGTTGGTGCAGTAAGGTTGATTAAATTGCATTTTATGTTATGACAGGATACCTTCAATATAATCTAGATCAATGATGTGTCAACAAACATCTTTCTTCAATCTTAAAAATTAAGTATGTTTTGAAGCACACCACAAGCTTTACTTTTCTCTCTCTCTCTACCTCTTTCTCAACTCTTGTTATGAGAATCACCAACCTAAGTCGTCGTACATCCTACTCATCCTAGATTCTTTGGACCATTGTAATTGTTCGGCAACAATCTTTACCTCTTGCCAGCAAGTCATAGTACGTTCTATTCAACCCAAATGCATTTTGGCATTGTAACATGGGGTTTGCCTTAGAAACATAGAAAGAGATTTCATTTTATATGATTGTTTTCCAAACAATCAAGGTTGAGAGTATTTAATTTTTGAGGTAGATGAGATTGAGGAAAATAGTTTTGGCCTTACAAAATACTACAAAAATAAGTGCTTCGCTTTTATTATGTCATTGGAATGTTGGAGTTGGTTATAAAAATTGGGTGGGGTGCATCGATTGAGTGGGTAGGGGATGGTAATTTTGCGGGAGATCATTAGTTAACTGGAGAATAATGTTTGCATGTTCGAGAAAATGAGATTTATAGTTTTTTTGGTCTTACATCTAATCTACTGTTCTACCTTTATTCCAATAACAAAACAAACACACATACCCATAGAGACACAATTACTACGTTTATATATGTTTTGAATATAGGAGTTATATATGTATGACTTTAACAATATGTGCAAAACAACGCAAAGAGTTTACTAACAATAAATTAGACTTGTTGTTTTGAAATGATTCAAAAGTTTCTATTGGGTTTCAAAGTGCTCAACCCAAAATTACCTTAAGTGCACCACGACAATTATTTGCTAAAATAAGTTTAGCGACTGAGAATGGTACAATTTTATTGTATCTTGATCCTATATCCTATCATAAAGTTCTCTTTCTCTACGTAATTATTTTCTTCTTGGATATTAACAGGGTCTTGCTGGAGCTGCGACAAGATATTTGGGTTTTAGGAGCATGGTGTCATTGCTTGGCCCAATGTATTGCTCTCTCTTGCAACTTCTTGAAGTGTTGTTTGTTTCCCATCTTTGCCTATTTTTGGTCACTTGCTTTTGAATCTTTTTATTTGTTTATTTATGGCCATAAAACTAAAATTTACAAAGCTTAAAACAAAGTTAATTAGGCACTTGGACTATTGAGTCCTCACTGGAACCCAGTAATTAGCTCAGTTTGTCATGTCATACTCACACTATGATAAGGAACGTTAGAAAGTCTGTATTCAAGTTGATTTATACTTCCTATTAAATTTTATGGATGATTATTTTGAGGCACTGACCGCAATCTTTCTAGAATTTAATCACATTGTTAGAAATTGTACTAATCTAGTTTTCCTATTTGAGACATGCTATTGGAAGACATATAAGGCGATGAAGTTGGATTGCCAAAAATATCTCCATGTTTCTTTCTTAGTCTTAGCAGATAATTGTTCATAGTTCTGGCAACCAAGAAGTGATGCAACATTATGCTTGTGCAGATTCTAAATGATTTTGGATGCTTAGGTACTTAGTAAAGCGGGCTTTTCTGCCCCATTACCCTAATTCCTTTTCTTTTTATTCATTTTGGATATGGAGGATTCATTATCTTTATGAAGCATCATTGAGCCTTCTAATCTGTGTTCTAATGTTTTTGCTAGTAAGCCTCTGCCCGCAGCATCATATCTTGCAAAAGTTGTGACATAAAAGTTCTGTATTTGTCGTTCCTTTTACTTTCTGTGCAGGATGTGGGGCACATTTCTGGCCGATGTTGTAATACAAATGCTTGGAACTGATTATGCCAGAATCTTGCGAGCAATTTATGCATTTGCTAAGGTAATATATTCTTGTGGTACTTTAGTTTGATTCATTTAAGGCCATTACCATGCCAGATTCTGTAGTGTTTATTCATTTTGGTATTAGTTATTTTATACTAGACACATTCACTAATATGTGGCATAGTCTTTCCACGGAATTCGTAGTGATTTTGGTTCTTTGCTTAGTGATTGCTCCCAGATCACAATCTAGCAGCTGGTCTGCATAGGAAGAATTTTCCAATTTTCTAGTTCTAGAATTTTATGCTTGGGCTATTGATTACAAAAACAGGCAAAACGCTACTTTTTAGAGGTAAATTTGTGAAATTTTTAGACTAGAGGTGAAAGGAACACTAGCCACACCAAAGCTTTTACTTTTTTGGCAATGTTATGCTGCATCTTTTAAAAATTTTACAACAATATTTCCTATCCAAATTCAGTTTGTACATTGAAGTGTCAAATCTATTTCTACGCATATTTATGAAAGTTTCTAATAATTTTTTTTTTTCATTTTAACACTGCACAACTTGAGCATAGTGACAAATTAATAGAAATCCAAAACATTTGGGCTTATCTTTTCAGAAATTTCAGGTCTAATTTGAAAATCATGATGTCATTAAGTATTATGATTGGAAGATTTTTAGATATTTAACCCATTCTTTTAGGTAAAAATGTATTGAACCCTTTCTAACTGTATTGGCTTTTTGAAAGTTACTTAATGTTCCTCATCCATGTTCTGTTTTTTGGTTGATGCATATTATATAGAAAATTTTGGTCTTTAAAAAATTCAAATTATATGATGTACCTTCTGAGGCATAGCTGCATCATTTCTCTGTCCCTTGAAATTCCATGATTAAAGATTGATGTAGCTGAATGTTGAACTCTGCCAAAGTTGTTCTGCATGCATCTGATGAGTTTATTTTGAATGGATATTCACGTAAATTGTTGTATTTTTTGCCTCAGATTCGTATCACACGCACCTATAGGTTGCCATCAAGCATCGAATGACAAAGACGCACTTAACTTGCACATGATAGATTGATAGCTCCAGCTGGTGCTTTGGTGCACAGTACCAGTTAATTTTTTGATTAGTTTATGTAAAAAATCCAAGCTATTCTGAGGATATGGCTCCTGGCTTGATATTTGTCATTTGCTAGGTTTATTTCTTTTTTTTTTTTTTTTAATCAGCAAAAAAGTGGATTTATTAGTTAATTGATTATTACATGAAATCATCTCCCTTTCAATGAGTAGTAGAAAAGGAAGACAAGAAAAGCAAGTAATACATTAAATTCACGCCTCAAAAATTGTTGATAGATTGACACCCTTCTTAGGTAGAGTATGCAAAGAAGTTCAGGTCTCTTGAAACGAAGATGAAGGAAATTTGTTGAATTGAAATGAGTGAATCGAGCTTGTTGAACTCTGGCCACCAATCCCACGGCCTTCTATACAAATTTCGAACCCAAGCTATAGCAGATTTCGAGTCAGATTCCACAATTATGGGAAAAGACTTATAACTTGATGCTGCATAAAGTTCTACTGCTTTGAGGATGGCTAGAAATTCTGCCTTGTTTGAGAGAAGCAGCAAATAACATGACAAGTGAGTTTCTGAGAACACAGCCAATACCCGCTGCTCCTGGCTTGCCTTTAGAAGAACCATCCTCATTAAATTTTAAAAACCTGCAGGTGGTGGATTCCAAGAACCTTGAACCCCAGTTGATAATCTTCCTCTCAAGTTGCCTGCAATATGTCTGGAAACTAAATTTGGAAAGAGAACCCAATCACAGCTATTGATTTGTACCTTTGGAACTTCTATGTTGAGAGTTTAAAACTCTTTCTTTTGATGAAGTCCACAATCTTATCTTTATCCATGATCTGATTATTGAAAACTAGATTATTTCTTGTCCACCAAATTGACTAGATTGTTACGAATAAAATTGATTCCCAAATTTTGATATTTCCTTAAAGAAGGCTATCCCATTGCCACACCAGATCGTCAACAGTATGAGGAAGAACACCAGATACACCCCGCCAAGATAATTAAGAAGAACATGGTCCTCATCTTCAACTTCAACATTGCAAAAAGAGCAGCCGCATTCTTGAAGAGATTGAATTATCCCGCGTTTAAAGAGATTAAGTTTAGTAGGAATTTTGCCCAGTAGACATTTCCAGCCAAACAATGAGATTTTAGAAGGCAAAATTGAGTTCCAAATGGCTTTATAAATGAAAGAGCAGTTTGCTGGACCATTCCAACTGAGAGTACAGGTTCTTTGTAGAGAAAACACCCTTTTTATCAAAAACCCATATGATATTATTCTCAACCCTTTCTAAAATCAGAAATGGCGCTGACGCAAAGGTCTTCTCCAAATTCCAAAACTAAATTAATTTCCTGGCAGCAGCTCTGAAAAGCCTTGGAAATGCAATCTTAAGGGGTTGCTCTAGTAGCCGACTGTCAATCCAAAATTTGATTGATTTTCCGTCTCCTACGATCCACCGAAAACCATTGCTAAGCAATCTAGCAGAAGATAAAGGATAATGACCCAACAGGGAAATTTCTTTCCAAAGTGGTGAAAATTTTCTCCACAAATTACCATTAGATTCTTGAGGAAAGAAAGCCGATTCCCCATATTTGGATCAATTACCTGTTTCCAAAGCAATCCCCTCTCCGATTACCACCACTTACCCAATAAAGCTTTATACTTTCTTCTCAAATCTTGAATTCCAAGACCACCGTATGCTTTGTTCACAGGTTTTTTGTTATTAGACCCTTTCCCCAGAGGAATTTTGTTTGGATGCTTTCTATTTTTTCAAGAACACCCGAAATACCTTCATATAATAGATGGGCAGAGAAGATAAGAGTAATTTTACCACCTATGGAGAGGAGATGCGACTTCCAAGTCTTCAGTTTGCTTTCGAACTTACTAATCGCGGGTTCCATCTTTTTGGGTTACTTCCAATGGGATAAGAATCTGGAAATTTTGCTCGGTTTGTTTCTTACTGTGTAATGTGTATATATTATGTATTAAGGTCATTCTGGATATTGTAAAACTGAGGTTTCAATGGGTTATGTCCACATTTTCCTCTGTACTGTTCCTCCCACAAATTTTGATATTTATATGAAAGTAAAAGAAATTGGACTTTGTGGAAGTTAAATTCTTTGTATAATACATATGGGGAGAATAACTCTCAGGTGGTTTCCTCTCATATCCTCCTCATAACCCTTAGGTTCTTCCATTCAATTTACAGCAAAAAGTAATTTTCCTTCGGGATTCGTGTGCATCTTCCTTGTAAGTTCAAGACCAAATAAAGGGTGTTTTGTTAAGTAAATTTGTGTTAAATTTCATTTTACCGAATTCATCTTGAGCCAAAAAATTATTATTCATTAATAGAAAAAGATTGTCCACATTCTTACTTATTACAAACCAATATGAGCCAACACATTTCATCACTTTTGTTGTCGAGGTAAAGAAGACGAGTCACTAGGCGGAGATGAGTAAATATCAGACATAGTTTCCCAGGAAAGATTAAGATTATGGTTTTTCCGTCTTCGATCCAAGAAAGCAGGCTTAAGAGGCGTTCCATCTAACACAACTTTGCATGTTAACATCGCAACAATCTCAGACATAGGAGGTCTCAAATCAGCATGAGGTTGAAGGCAAAACAATGCTACTCGAATTGCTTGCAGTACATCTTTTTCTACTATTCCATGCTCTTTTAATCTTGGCTCTACTAAATTTATTACATCTGATCTCTCGTATAATCTCCATGCCTGTAACCAAAATCAACACTTCAAATTACTTCTCTTTATTTGAAATTTAATAATAATATTGTTAAATCTTAATTAAATACTTAAGAAGCAACTTACATATTCAGGAAGGTATTGCATCTCTGATGGTAAACTAAGATCAGTGTTTTTTCTGCAGCTAATGATTTCTAGTACAAGCACTCCAAAGCTATAAATGTCTGCCTTTTCTGATAATTCTCCTTTTATGGCATACTCAGGTGCTGTGTAACCTCTGAACCACATTTAAGCGTAAATATACTCTCATTAGATGATTATTAAATTTAAATTGAAACTGAAACTAAAAGTGAGAAAAATAAAATGGACATTGTAGGAACCAGAAATTAGGTGATTTCGGTTCCTACCAAGACCTAAATTGGACTGAATTTGCACAGTATTTCTACCCAAGTAATGGAATAATATGCAGAGATAATGAAGTAAAGGTAAAACAAACTTACAGAGTTCCAGCAAAGTTTGTGCTGATGTAAGCTTGGTCTTCAGGGAAGAATCTTGCAAGACCAAAGTCTCCAATCTTAGGTTGGAATTTATCATCAAGAAGAATGTTGCTTGCTTTAATATCTCTATGCACAATTCTTAAGTATGAATCTTCATGTAGGTATTGCAATCCTCTAGCAATCCCCAAAATTATGTTGAATCTTGTGTTCCAATCCAAGAATTTATCAGTACTTCCTGAAATTAAAAAAAAAAATACAATTATTACTTGCAAAATAAGTGATGTGTGATTAAAATGATTAACAAGTTAATTAATTTGTAAGTATAATACAAGAGATTATTACTATTATACCATAAACGAAGAGGTCGAGGCTTCGGTTCTTCATGTATTCATAAACAAGCAAACGTTGGGATCCATCGGAACAACATCCAAGAAGTCGAACCAAATTCTTGTGTTGAATGCTTGTTATCATTCTAACTTCAGACAGAAATTCTGATTCGCCTTGTTGAGACTTGTCAAGTGACAATCTTTTAACTGCAATAACTCTTCCATCACTTAACTTCCCCTATTAATTAAAGAGATTAACACTTTTAAAAGAGATTAACAAATTGTTAATTAAATTAAATAGTAGTAGTAATTGAATACCCAATAAACAGGTCCAAAACCACCAGTTCCAAGAAGGTTACTGGGATCAAAATTCGCAGTTGCTTTCTTCAGTGACTGGAAATCAAAGTAACTTACTGTGGGGAGATTTCCACTCAAGAAATCAGCAGAAGCTGCATTATTATATTATAAAAATATAATCTTTGATTAGTACATAAATCAAATATGGGTATTTAATGAATTTTTGAATGAATTAAGGATAATTACCTTTGAGGTTTTTATTGTTTCCTCTTTTTAGAACAGGATCCAGTATGTGTGCATGTTGGGTGAACTTACATAGGATTAAGAGGAGAATTAGCAAAATTATTAAAATAACAGCAATGGCTCCAAGAAAGAAGAATAGAGCTGAAGAATGTGATGCAGTCTGCATATCTCAAGCTGGATGTGAACTCAAATGAAACAATTTAGATGAATGGAGAAGAAATTAAACAATTTAGATAACAAAAAGGGAATTTGGGTCTATTTCCCGAAAATTGTTGAATTTTTTGGACGAAGCAAAGGTGTAATCCTTCGGTTATTTCAAGTGAATTTGGATTGTAATGATGCTGCTTCTTGTTTGCCACGCCTGTGGCTTTTGTCTCCAACATCTCCAATCGCCGGCACCAACTTTAAATTTTTAGCTTTTATAGTATACCTTTACAAAAATTTAATGACTAAATGCACAATTAGCTGAATACTTAACTTTGCAAAGATCCACTTATTATTTTGTTAACAATAACCTTAATTTGTTAATTCATTCTAAATACCTCCACAGTAATGTTTTTTTTCAAAAATCATTTATCATAAGATTAAATTAATTTTTAGATTAAGACTACTATTATTTACAGTATATACAAATTAAATATCAAAAATGGAGAATCTCCTATTGTGTGAACATGGAACAGGCACACTTGGCATCAAATGGTTTGACATATCAATCTGCAATCACAATCCATTTAATCCCATATCTGAAACAATTGATCCTTTTGTTTTCCACATCCTATCTAACCAGCCCTAATTGTAAGAGAATTCTGAATTCAAACTTGAGAACATTAATATATTTACAAAACCACAATGTTTACAAAACTAGAGCAACGGCATCAAAAATCAGATGAAATCTGTTACGCCAATCATCATGACATAAGCTCGTCCCGCAACAAAATCTCATAAATATCAGTCCTCAGATTCAATTCCTTATCCCGCATTACTTCTTGGAGATCTGATAGCTCCTTGGCAGATAATATGGATTTCAATTTTGTGAAACCATCAAGCCACAGTTTTTTGGACCTACCAAAAATTGAAGGAAATATATGGGTAAGCAATTGAAGAAAAACCACTTTAAGTGGTCTACACAATTTAGGATTTTTGATTTTTTTCAGGTCTTTTTCAGATTTAGTAATTATAAAATCATTTGCCTATTTAGCAGCACTAGCAGAACAAGCAATAATACTTGCAAATAGTAATTTTTCAGCTTTGAAAATGTGTATTTTTTCTGTTTCGCAGTATTAGTGCCTGGACAAGTCTCTTTTTTCCTCACCCTAAGCAATATCATCCAAATTATTTAATATTCACAGCTAAAACTAGCAGCCGACCTTTTTTTATCTCCTCACTCTAATAAGCTCTAATTCAATTTTCTCAAAACTCCATTTTATCTTTAAATCTGAAACTTAAACCCCATCAATCACTAGATTCCTCGTCATAAATACCATCAGTATGCTAGTAGATTAAACTGTCCTAACAGACTAGTATTGCAATATTTACTAAAACATAAAGAAAACTAATTTAAAAGCTTCAAGGAATCATAAATTTAAATTACACTCAAAGAGACTAAGAAAAGAAAACTAAAATGTGTCATTTATCTCACATCTTAAATGGACACTTTTTCATAGAAATTTGTTGAAACCAACAAAAAAAAAGGATGTCGAAACCATCAAGATTTCTAGAAAAGTAGAGAATTTGGGAAAAAGTGACTGAATTTTGTCCATTTGATTTGTATATTGGGAGTATTTCGGCCAATAATTGAAGTGGAGTGGGGTATGAAAATTATAATTCCCAGCCTCATTTCAGGAAAAGCATTTTTAACTGTATTTCAACAGCAAATTATTCAGAATTTAAGTTAATTTGGTTAGTTTCCCCAATTTTTTTAACCATAAATGGAAAAGTAAAGGCAGTACTGGTTGGACAAAATAATATTTTAAAAGCAAAAAACTAGTTGTTTCTTCATTCCATTCCTTTCTTTCCTTTTTTTTTTTTGCATGTTTTTGTTTAAGGACAATATAAAGTCATCTACACAAACACAAAAATTTATTCTGTCATCGCAGTAATTGGTTATCCTTCTCCATGCAAAAGTTCTTATGAAATTGCTTTTCCATTTAACACCTTCTTACAGACCTCCTGTATTTGTCATGGCAGTTTGTGGGATAGTTTCATTTAGGGATTAGTTATTTTAAGGGGCAATTTAACAAATTTATTTTTGAAATTTTATTAGACCAAAATGTCAACAAGTTTGAAATTTTAGCTAAATGTCATTATTTACCAATATGATAAGAAAGAAACACAAGTATTTCCATTTTCACGATATTAGTAAATATGTATATTAAGTTATATACAAAAGGTAAATGAGTGTAATTACCAGTAACTAAAAAGTGACATTTACTTAATATTTCAAAATATGTGACATTTACTAAACATAAGTTTTAAAAGTTGACATTTACTATAAGTTCCCTAATTATAATAGCGGGAGTTAATTAGCGGGTAGTGAGTAGTTTTTATATCTACCTTTTAGTTGTTTAAAAAGATGCAGCTAAGAAAAGATGCAAGAAAAATTTCAATAAAAAAAAGGTCTGATTTCCAACAACTTAGAGATTATAGAGTTCTCTAAAGTGAGCTCCAAGAGATTCTAGGTTCTCTCCTGACGAGCCCCGATTCTATCATCATATCCCAAAATTCAAACTTCACATAACTAGATCCGAACATGGGACAATAACGTTATGTACATTTTAGGAAGCAAGATCCTGGCTAACCAAATGGACCCTTAGTTTCGGTCTATTATTATTAATACCAAAGGTCACTCTTCTAGGAAAGAACTTTTGAAATTGATTAGAAAAATAATCAAGCGTGAAATAGCAGTTAGCTGGTTCATTTTTCTAACTAACAATAATTTATAATAGTAAAAAAAATCTGGATTTAAAAACTCATTAAAAATCTTACCAGGGACAAGCATGAATGGCTCGGAAGAAAATACGCCTAGAAGCAGAAGGATCTTGTGCAATGTTAATTTTATATGCCATGTACATACGCCAAAGTATTACTGATTTACGCAAGCTCTCATGTGCCAATGCTCTTTCAAATAACCCATGGATTCTGTATTGGGAACCTCCTCTGCTCATCTCAAACGACAGTGCAAAAATCAAAACAACAACAGAGGGTTTCCTGAGAAAACCAAAAGCAGTATCATCCAAATTAGTGTAAGCACACACAAATTTTTGCTTTTTTAACAATAATTAAATATATTGATACTCTTCACTAAAATTACAACTAAGAGCAAAAATAATCATCTTACCTGTAACAATAATCATCAAACAGCCACCGCACTTTACTGGGTGTTGTATAAAGATGGGTTATCTCCACTAAGGCTTTGAGAAGTTCAGAGCTATAAGGATATATATGCAACCCTCTCAAGATGGACTCCCAAAGCTTAGATGAGCTTGATTGCCTATGATGTCTCAGAAACATCTTCACATAAAAGTTAAACAAAAATTCAAGTTGGTAGCTGTTTCGCCTTCTATCTGCATTTTGGAAAATATTGAATGAGTTGCAATGAAAGAATAATCAACGAGTAATGAATCATTGTAAAAGAGTGTCTCCTATCCCTAATTGACCAGATCAGAACTTCTCTTTAGGCCATTAGAAGTTAGAGTGAGTATCAAAACTTTTAACTGTAGTTCAACTCAAACCACTTGAACTTGAGTTAAATGGATTTTTACAGTTGATACCATAAGATTATGAATGTTTCAAATCCTTGTAATTGGTGCAAAGCAAACAAGAAGAAAAAGTAAAATACAAGATTAGCATATGCTTGAATCTTGATGTTCATTTTCAAAAGACAACGGAGCTCCAAGAGATCACCATCCAAATTCAATTGTGTATGCTATCTGAAAATTTTAAATTTAGCATATAAAAAAAAAAATTATTGTCTAATTGCTGGAAGTACCCAGGTTATCTAACACCTAAAATCCAATTTAAAATAATTGTTGTGAGGGTGCACTAGAGGGTTTTCCTTTTTTTTTTCTTTTTCCAGTTATGCATTTTGACACAGAATATTTTGGATCAAGATCATGATTTCACTGCTGTGCCTTGTCGTAGATTATACAAGTCAATGAAAAACTTCCATAGAATGAGCTAGTAAGCAACTCCAAAAATATAGGTTCCACAATCACTTTCACTAGCAAAGACTACATATGTTGTGTTTGCCAATGGAACAACACGATTACGTACTAAAAAAAAAAAAAAGGTATTAGAGAACAAAAAGAAAACCATGGAATGAGCTCACAAACCTGGAAGAATCATAGTAAAAACTTCATCTAACACTTCAATAGCTGCAGCCCATCCAGTTGCCAACTCTTCAAATAATGCTGCCGAACAAATCAGAGCAACAGACTGATCATCTATCACACCTTTTGTCCATGCTGATTGTACTACCTTCAGTTTTTCTTTAAACCCTTGGTGTGCTCTCAGCAATTGCAGGTTTGATGGTTTATGTTCAAATGGGTGGTACTTTGTTCCAGTTCCTAAGCAGGATAGTATATGCAATGCCCGAGCTGGTGACTCTTGCATATTACCATTATTATCAATAATTTCTACCTCAGCGTACCAGAAACATAAAAGGAAAGCATTAGATTGTAAATGCTGCACAAGAAAACAACCATAGTTAATATGACATCCTGATGAAACAAGCACCAAGACATTAAGTAAGAGCGTTTGACCTGGTTACAAGAAGTTATCACCCTTATGTTGTTAAAAGTTGAACTTCAGAGACTAGGTTAAAATAACTTCAAAAACATGGTATGTTAATTTTCAACAATATATTTCCTTTCAACCATTTACCGACACAACTAGATATTTGGTACCACCTTAACAATTACTCCTATTTTTACAGGAGTGACATCTAATATTCATCTGTTACTCTTGTACCAAACATCACCTAAGATTTCAAAGGAAAGTTAAAAGTCACTAAGTTCTAATGGCCCATCCTGTACATTCATATATAAGTCATTCTCAACAAAAACAAACAGAGCACTAAAAATAAAACAAAAGCTACAGCCAATAAGCAAGATCATTACGGATAATTACTAAATATTTGCCTGATAAAAGAATGGCTCATTGCAATATGCACACTAAATATAATCTGCATAATTGTTGGTGTTTTGCTTATGCTCTTCAAGAAAGATTAGATGAGGAAACTTAAACTAAGTTATTGAAGATATGAACGTTTTTGTTCAAGGGGTCTCAAGCAGTCAACATATTTTTATTGGTTGGATGAGATTTAAGTGGATGTTTAAACGGCAACCGCATTGAACAAGTACATGGAGGTTACGGCTACGGCAACAATAAAGAAGTGCACTTTTATTGGAAGAGATTTGAATGTATGTGTAGATAGCAACCATTTTGATCAAGTACATCTAAGTTATGGCTTTGGCAACAAGAATGAAGAGCATATGGCTCTTCTAGATTTCCCTCAGTCTATGATTAACAGGGAGTCACAACTTCATCACTTTTAAGAGTGGAGTACCTACAGTAAATACTCCTAAATAAACTTTGGGAGTTAAACTTGATTACTTTAACTCATAATAGATGTAAGTAACCCAGATAAAATTTGGAACCTGATTTGGAATTTCTGAAGTCCTTGAATTTGAATTTGAATTTGAATTTTCTTTATTTACTCATCCACGTCAACATTGTTGCTTAAACAAAAAAGTTCTTAAGTTAATAATTGTTAGAAGACAACTAAATCAACATCCTTTTTTCTAGAATCCATATAGCTTTCTTCAGGATAAGGCTTTTCCATTCATTTAACATTTTAATTATTCAAAAAACTTGATTTCGTGTTTTTTCTTTTTTTCCAATTAACCACGAGAACACCTCAAGTCAGGTTTTTCAGGAAGATCAAACCCCGAATAATCATAAGAAATGCAGTAACAGCGAGTTACATTCATATGAAGATAATCAGCAAAGAACAAAAGTAACATAACAAAAACATAAATGAGTAGAAAATACCCCAGATACCCCTACATCCCACTAAGCTTCAAAACTTAAATTAATTCAGATGAAAATTTTCAACAATGGATATTTACCATTGGAAGCCCTTCGATTGATGATAATGCCATGTCAAAAACTCTTCTAGCAAGATCAATATTACCAAAAGCAGCTTCTCGTTTTGCATAAACTCCACACAGCAGCAAATCCTATGACAAGAACAAACAGAATCAAAATCAGATCCATCTTTCATTTTTATTTTTATTTTTTTAAAAAAAGAGTCAAAAGAACATTCATTATGCTTCCCTTACAGAAGTTAATCAATTTTTTTTTTTTTTCTTAGAAGCATATGCAGTGATTATACAATCTCAACCATTACAGCACAGCCTATAACCAAGTTGTGATCAAGTATCAGGTAAACCTGATGCATACCTTTGAGACTATTTTTCCTGAAAGCATATTTGCCTAAATATATATATATATATATATATATATATATATATATATATATATATATACATACATATATGTATATATATGTATACATATATGTATCAACAGTTGTCCTAAAGTTAATCTTTCTTATGCAAATATTATATGGCATGTAAGAGAAAAATATAGTAAAAGATGATTAATAAATTATTATAAGAAATATCAAATTAAAAGGAATCACATGTTTAAATGGCAAGAACATCTATGTGTAAAGGTTCATGGTATTATGCTTAATATTCATTCATATATGCTCATAAAAACAAAATGCTCAAGGCTTAATGAAGAAATAGATTCAGGTGATGTGATGCAAAAGTCAAAATAACCATAGTAATTGTAGTTTTATGGGAGTAATCTCAATTTAGGAAGAAGTTCGATTTCCTAATCTTTGGTCTTACTATTGAGTAGCGTTTCCATTAGTGTTTTTTATTTTATTCTAAGATGGTTTGATTTGGTTTTCTTGTTAGTGCAGGATTTCCATTAATTAGTTATTTCCTTGTTTGATGTAAACAAGATAGGTTTGCTGTTCCTTGAACTAGCAGAATGAGCCAAACAAGCTAACTAGTTGGCAATATCATTTTGGGCATAATTGCTTATCCTTTTAAGATTTCCGTCAAGTGAACCACAACAGAACCTTATATTGGAAACATATAGCATCAATTATGTATCATTGTGGAACAGACAAAAAAAAAGCAACATTTAGATTTCCGTACTTCTTTGGTTCCCTGTTAGTGACTAGAAGAGGGAAAAAACACAGCAACTTTGATATAAAAGAAGCAAAATTGGAAAATGACAATGGAATATAAATATGTGCCAATACAAGTAAAATACAGCAAGAAATACCTGTCTATCATTTTTCAACAGCGACTTGGCGAGTGCCCGACATGGAGTAGAAGAACCAATTCTTGGAGTAGACAACTCTTCTGCAACAAGAGCGGCTTCTTCCAATATGTGATTACGAGGGAAAGCAGTTAAACAAAGTAAAATAACATTCCGAACAAACTTGAAGACATCAGCCCGCTTAGAATTGTCCATGGTGTTGCCCGATAGGAAGACCACACCATCACCAGTTAAACTCAAATTATGTGCTATTGAATCTGGTAAGACCTCCAGGCTAAGGATTTTCTCGGTCCAACTAGAATTGTTTGTGCAAGTCCTTCAAAATTAAAAAGAAAAAAGAAAGGTTAATATAATAACTACAATGATGCACAGATGCCAAAATGATTACTAATTACAGCAGTCAAGCAAAATAGTAAGCAATTATTCACAATCTCATAAAGGACATGAAGCATACTGTTAAGCAAACAACGAAAGTTCAACAAGTTTAATGTGGAAAACATGGGCCCAAAAACAGATGGACTTATAGGTCTTTGCAGTGACCTTCAATTAAAGCATTACAAATATGAACTATCACCTTTCAATTTTCAACCATGAGTGCCATTCAAATAAATTCTTTAGACTAGCCCTCTAATGGAAACAATCCAATGCACTTCTCCATTTTAATCATCTACTTCGATATTCTTTCCTCCACATTCAAATCAAATGCATTAGGTAATCGCTCTTCCAATGTCATGCCTTGTTGGCCCAACTTCATCTCAAGTTATTCCTGGTTCCCACCCATATTTCATTCAAGATTTCAAAAGTATCCTAGTGCTACATGCTTTTATGTTCCAGGGCAAATTCTCAATCATTCTATGCAACTAAACCTATATGTTTTTGTTGGGACTGATTGCTTCTATCTCAACCTCATCCTCAACCAAGCATAGGATGGCTTGGTTAAGACCAGATAAAATAATGATTTCAAAGAAAACATAGAATTGAAATTAAAATGAAGAGAGAGTACCATACATATGCAGACTCCTGTTCTGCCAATTAGGTTATTAAATAGGAATCCTAAATGAAGAAGAAACTAAAAATTATCCCTAACTAATTAACATTATTTATTTAATTACAACCCTAAATAAAGAAGTGAAGCAACATTTCCTAATTTAATTGATATTTCCGCATAACATTTGGAATTTTTATTGCCTAATTATCCAATTAGTCACACACAGTGTTTAGATTGATGCAGGTAAGAAATAAATCCAACACTATGGCAGAATAATCGGTCCAGCAGGGGCTTAACAATAATGTTAAAATTCAGAAAAGAACATATCTATAATTCCATATAAAATGATTGATTTCAACATGTTTCTATTTTAATAAGAAATAAATACATAAGCGGTGAAGCACATATAGATGATCTAGGTAGAGAGTATTCAAAAATAAAAAATATTACCACTTGGACATGTCCACGCCAAAGAATTCAATAAACTGAGATATCAGAGAGAAGCGGGCTTCTCCTGAACTTAATGAAAACATGTATTCACTGACATCTTCAAATAATATTACTCCTAGAAACTGTTCATCAGCTTCCTTCTCTGGTGTCACAACACTCTGAGAAATCCCATCTGTTTAGTAAATTCATTTTAGCTACTTGAGTAACCATCAATATAAAAGTTGCAGAGTACATAAACCACACTAAAAATTCACAAATCCAATCACAGGTTAACAAAGTAATATTATGAAAAAGACAGAGACAGAGAAAGAAAGAAGACCAGATTTTCCACGAATAGGCATCCATTGTTTGCTATCTCGCAATGACTCTTCTTCAGACCATTTAATCCAGGTTGAAGTGTCGTTAACTTCACTGCTAGGCCCAGCATCAACATCAATACCAAGCTGCTTAAGCAATGCTTCAGTATTATCTTTCAGCTTGATATCTTCATTCTCATAGTCCTCGGAATCCTCAGATGTAACGTCGCAGTTGACTACATTTTCTGGATGTTTATCTTTTCCTAATTTGGACACTGGTTCAGACCAGCCAGTCCAACCCCCTTTCTCATTATCATGCAGATTCTCTTCTTTCATAATCCTCTGTCTATTTTCCTCTTCTTTCTCCAACCATGAGGACCAACCAAGAGCCCCTTCTTCTCCAACTCTCGGACCATTGCTGTTCCAGAAGTGCTCAAACAGTCGCAATTTACTCTGCTCACTTAGGAGCAGTGAAGGGCAAAACAAGGTAAATTCAATCTCAGCCTGAAACAAAGCAGTGGCCAACTCCTGGTATCCAGCTTGCCATTCAAATCTACAAAGCCTAAGAAATACATCAACCAAACCAAGTTCTAGCTGAACTACAGAAGAATCGACAGAAGAAGGCTTTGAATTTTGATAAACCTGCATTTAGATTTTTTTAAATAAGTACATTATCAATATAAACTCACATCCGAAGAATGAAGGAACCATGAGATTTTTCTGCAAAAACAAAAAAATAAAGGTATAATTACATCCAACACTTCAACCATGGTAGAGTTCAAAACTGAACCTCATACCAAGATTTGAGAGCACCAATCCTGTATAATTCTCCAATTCTCAGTAATGTGGCATTTGCATTTAGGAGGAAAAGAATTAATTTGAAGCTTAGATTTATCACACATTGCTTAGCAAATTGTTGGTTATATGATAAGATCCCTGCTTTCTCACCCCCGAGTAACATTTCTAGTGAAAGATTTATTTGTTCTATAAATTTTACAAGCTATAACATCAATGAATACAATAGTTAAATGATGATGGGCGAAATAGTTTGCCTGTATTGTAACAATAACATGATTTCCGGAAGAAATTTTCAGAGCATATGTGGCGCTTAAAAATCCTAAACCAATTTTCTCAAATAAGAAATTGATTGGGTAATTTGAGTAAGAAAATTCAGCATGTGGATATTAGAATTAGTATTGAAACATTTTAAAGTATGTAATTCAATTGGCATAAACAACTTAAGTTCAGTATATTGTCAGAAACAAAATAAAACCTTCATTTACAGATCCTCTAACAAATATCTTATTTGGAAGTTAAATGGCAAAAGAATATGCACTATGTAATTGGACCCAAAAGTCATTGCTGAATGCTGAGTCCTAAAATTCAGAGACAACCAGATGGAAATACTTTAATCTCAAAGATTTATTCAAATCTGACTATAAGAATGTAAAACAATGTTAAAATAATGGAAATATGAAAGTAAAACAATCTGCATTGATCAGCAAAAACAAGATAGAAAAGGAAGATAAACTGAATTAGAACCTGCCTAAACTGCCTGCTGGATGCACTAGATAGAGCTTGAATTGCATGTGCATAAATTTTTCTCATGTCTGAAACCTTAAATCTGGAGAAGTCCCCTTGAACAACATCCAAAAATGCTTTCCACAACTTGGAACTGCCTGAATGATTCATGAGTATCTTTTCCCATCGAGCAATCAACACATCAGTGTTGTCTCTGTTCTGATATGCTTTCAGAAGATAAAGCAATAGTTCCTCATTATCAGGGTTAAGCTCAACCGCCTTCTCCAATATACTAATTTTCTTTTCAAGTATCTGCAGACGAGCGCCTTTACGTGGTTGCATATTTGCAACTTTGTCTTGAAACTCGGCAAAGTCTAGCCATACTTTCTCATCATGAGGACGTTCCCTAGTTAACTGGTTAAACTCCCGTGTCTTACGTAGCAATTCATCCTCCCAAGATTCCTCAACAAGTGAAGCACTTGAGATTGAGCAATGATCAACATCTTCTCGGGATATTTGTTCGTCTATAAAAGGAATGAAATCATCTGAAACAATGGAAACACGCTGCTTGGGTGCGAGAAGCCGGAGGCGCTTCAAACTCTTTTGGCATTCCACGGCTGCATACTTCGCAGACCAATAGCGACCATTTGACTTTACTCTAACATCCAATGCATCAGCATCAGTATCAATATCCAACACAGAACTCAGTTTCAACCGGCGAGAATCACGAAAATTCAGGACAGATAGGTTTGAAGAATTATAACTCTTGTGGCGGGGTACATCCATTCTGCATGCATTCAATTTCCATGAATCTTATAAATCAGATAACATAGATGATAGTACTCAATCTTATAAATTCCTATAATAGAGATGATAGTACTCGCTTTATGGTAGCTAAAACAGACATGACAATAACTTAAAAATGAAACTGGAGGAGGGGGAGAGAGGATAGAGATAACCAATCACCTGTAAAGAGAGCCATAGGCCAAATTATCAGCATCTCCATGGGAATCAAAGAAATAATCCTTCGGAGCTTTGGTATGAGAATCGGCCCAAACCCTAACATAGGACTTTCTGGAAACATTCTCATCTCTACTCCTCTTTTTCTTTCTCCTTTTCTTCTTCTTTCCCTCAACATCAGAATCAGAATTAGAATAGCCATCTTCTTCTTCGTCTAACTCATACGAAGCTGCAGACGGTGGAGGCACCTTCGGTTGATTGGGATCATCTTCTTCTTCTTCGTCCAATTGCGTTGGAGTTTGGTCCTTCTGAATTGAGGAAACCGCCTCCTCTACTAGGGATAGGTGGTTGGTACTGAAGCTGGTGTTGCAAAGCCATTCGGGCGGAGGAACGCTGGTGCTGGTAGCTATAATGGCGGTGGTACTTTGTGGTACGCCGGCTGAGACACCAAACAAAGGGAATAGTGAGGTATTTTCTTCTCTTGCTTCTGTTTCTGCGTTCTCCATAGTTCCATCAATTCGAAATGTCTTGGTCCCATTTCAAGTTTTCAACTCCGTTTCCGAGACGTTTAGAGTAGACAAGGACTCGGTTGGATCGGTTCCGAACTGCGCTGTGTGCAGTATTGGTTCACGGTTTAAAAAACTGTTAGAACCTTGAACCCTGATCGGTGACCATATAGTTCAGGTAAAGATAATTTAGTTTGTGGACAGTTCAATATCATTTGGCAATTCCAACACAATAACATCAATAGTTTTTATTCAATAAATTATTAAATCTTGAACGAGCCCACGTTTCAATTAGGCTACTGACGCGGACCCAATAGCTCGCAATGGCTAGAAAACCCGAGTTACCCGTTTGATAGGAGAAACTTAGACAAGAAGTAATCCACCTTCCCTCACGACCCAACACCTCGCAATGGATGAAGAACCGCTCGTATGCAAAGG
>CANUEY010497039.1:0-13635 GCA_948099555.1 Croton setiger | reverse complement strand
TTTTGAATACATAAAATTTTTTTTTTCTCTCTCTCTCTCTCTCTCTCTCTCTCTATATATATATATATATATATATATATATATATATATATATATATATATATATATATATATATATATATATATATTGATTTTATTTTCCCGTCATTTATATTATATGATGATAGCAATGAAAAATTTTATTCTCATATTCTCAAACAACAAGAAAAGAAAAGAAACATTAGAAGATAAAAAAAAAAACAAAACAGAAGCTAAAGAGAAGAGAGGCTAGCTATGTCTCTACGCCTTCTTCTTCTTCTCTATTTATTCTCTTATTCTTATCCTTCTTCTCGAGTTACCATAACGCCCTTCAAAAATCCATACTCATGCTTACCTGACACTGCAACATTAATCATATAATTAGAAGTTGATTTAAATTATTTAATCATCAGCTGATAATAAACAAGTAAAGAGAAAGTAAGAAATAATTACGTGTTGCAGTTAGTGGACATGCTGATCTTGTAAGGGATGTTAACTTTGCAAGCACCAGGAAGAGCAGCAGCTTTTGCTGGATTAATATTGGACACAGATCCAGCAGCTTGTTTCAAGCAAGTGCATGTTTGTCGACGGTCGGCAGTGGTTTTAGCGGCGGAGTTGATGCCCCTGACTCCGTTGCAGCAATTTGCCGGTGGAACTCTGACACTGGGTGTTCTGAGGTAGGCAAGGCAAGGAGCCAAGCCCGAACTCACTTGACCACAAGTAATGGCCTCAGAGATAGGCGCAGCGATGCAAAGGCAGAGAACCAAAACGCTAATCAACTTAAGAGCTGCCATTGTTTGAGCGATGAGTTATGGGCTTGTTACGTTGAATGAGAAGTTGAGTGTGAGGAAAAAGGAGAGGGAGGGTGAGGGTTTATATAGAAGTTGGAAATGAATGTGAACACTAATACGTCGTCGTCATGCTCTGTTCGGTGCCTGCCTTTATCTTCAATTCGGTGGCCGTTGAACCTATTTAATGCGCTTCATTTACTTCTTTTTCTTACTCCCAATACGTTAGCTCCTAGTTTTTCCTTTTTTCTTTTTCAAAACAAACTCCACAATTTTACTCAAAAATAATAAAATAATAATAATATTAAAATTTAAAATAAAGAAAGTACTTTTAGAAGGGTCATAATATGCATGGAATATCTTATTTGGCGTTAAAAGCAGGTTTGATTGGTGCTAATTTTTTTGGCATTTGGCATTCTCTTTTTAGTGGTCCGGTAAAATAATACTCATTTACCGGTCTAATGAGCTTAACTTCTCCAATTCCTCTAGAGAATGGAGTACCTATGTAAAATAATAATAATAATTTTAGAAATAAAAAATAATCAAACTCTTATTACTTATTTAATTTATAATTAAATAGTGTTTATTTAATTTTCTTTTTAATGGCTAGAACTACATTTATTAAGATGTTTGTTGCTTTGAAAATTGATATGGATGGAAGACTCGTTTCCCCAATCCTTAACGTTCACTTTTATTTTGATACCGACAACTAAAAAATGGACATTTTTACCAAAATCCAAAAAGTAATCTTAACAGAATCATTCTTAAATGCTAAGAATGAGAAGAGTTAATTATCTTAGTGATATCAAAATATTCATCCTAGTTTTCAATAGTGATTAACTTACTAGCATCTTCAAAGTTAAAGTGAATTACTCTAATTCAATAGTCATTTCTACATGATTTTATGTGTTTAATCTATTTTAGCTTTATTGTATTGAAAACCCATTCTCTATAGAAAGAAGGGTCAATAGTATATTGTGTAGGCATTAAGTGTTTTGATATCTGTTTTGTAAGAATATTTTAAAAATTCACAAAATATATGAAGGTGTCAATCCAATCCAAGGATTACTTCTTGCATATGCCTAACTTTGTACATGTAGTTTCTAATAATTAAATGGTAATATAGATGTATAGCTTTTGATTTGTCAAATTTGAATTTAGGAGCCTAAGTCCACTGATTCTAATTTGCATTCTTATAATTAATCATGTCATGTCTCACTAGTTACTTGACCATATCACCATCCAATCAAATGTCTATTCTCTGTATCGATCTCACCCAATTTATCTCTTTCAAATAAATAAGACCCAATTTATGAGTGATAATAGGGCCATATGCATAAACACTAATAAAATATGTTGTGAATTGAAAAACATATAATTAGCTTTGTTACTCTGAAGAGATCGAATTTGGTAAATAGTTCTAATAATTATAACTAAATCATTCATTAATTCGAACAATTTATCTTTTTCCCGTTACCATTCACCTTTCTCGGCCTTTATGTGCTTCATTATTGAAGTTACAAACATGAGATGAATTTATCATTTTCATTTATCACTTGATTTTACAATGTATTACAACCTTAACCTTAATTCCTATTAATCCTAAACATAAACGACTCTATTAAGTGGTGTATGTAGTTTTTTTGGGGAAAAAAATTCAGAGATAAAATTATAAAAAAAAATTACAATTATCTTCTAAGACTATTTTTTTACCGCACATTATATACACTATCAAATATATATTTTCAATATAAGTAACTAGACAATTATAATTTTGATGACCAACACATAATTACCTAAAATGAAAATAATTATACTTGGCTTGCTAAAGTAGCTTTTGAAATAGATAAAAAAATAAATTAAAAATTAGGTTTTACAATAACAAATTACAATCAACAAAAAAGAAAAAGATGAATGTATGTGATTATTTAAAATGAAGAAAAGAATGTACCCAGTAGAAATTTGATTGGTGGGATTTATTATAGTAAAGTGGAAATGGGTGAGGTTTTATTTTGTTACGAGGGGGCCTATGGCTGAGTGGTATGAGCTCTGGTAACGTGATGCGTCAGAGCCTAATTTGTTTTGGGGAAATGGGAGAAATGTTAAGTGCCCATATTGGCAGTGTAGCAGCAGTAATTGCTAATCTCATCTTCCAGTTGACATTTCAACACCCAACCCTGACACGTACATTGCATCGTCTCCCCTTTTTTTTTTTTTTTTATGTCGGTGACAGTTACATTGCAAATCGTTGAAAAATTCCGACTCAAGTCTAAAAAGTGGCCATACTGTTGACCTACTACCTTCCCTTTTTTTTCCATCAACAATTAATTTGTAAGCAATGAATAAAAAACAATACGAATAATAGAGTTTTGAAGTAAAATTTATAATTCTATTTCTAAATTTTTTTTAGAATTTATTCTACTACTATTAAGTTTATATTGAATTTTGTACATTAAAGGATTCAATTTTAGAATTCCAATTTATGTTTTTTAACTTTGAAACATGAAAAAAAAAATTAAATTTGTAAATGAATTTGACAAGCTTTTGTTATATTTATTTACTCTTCATAAGCCTCTCTCTCTATATATATATATATATATATATATATATATATATATATATATATATATATATGAAGGGAGCAACTGCAGGGGCTCGAGCCCCCTCCTCCGCGCCAGAGGACTTCAAACATGAGCTCCTGCTTTGGTGCCAATGGTAAAAGTTTGAATTTTGGGGGTGTGCTTAAGTCAAATCAACAGTTTGCTTAATTTTTGGCAAAATTTCCCTATATTTCTCAATAACTTATGGTTTGCTTCTCAGTCTTACAGTCAATTTACAAACATGTCCAAAATATTAGAAATGAGTCCTTCATGCTAAACATTTATTAAATTAAGTCCTTTGTTAATCAATTTTAATATGTTTAATTAAGATTGGAATTTGTAGATAGTTTCAGTTTTATAAAATTACATGGGTATGCATAGATTATATAATTAAATTATAAATAGAGAAAGAGAGAATCTCACCTTCCGGCTGTTGCCACGTTTGCCATCGATTCGTCTTTCATCAAGCCCTATAATTTACTTGCTGACTACATTCCTAAATCCAACGATTTATGAAATAGCTCGTTTATTTGTAAAATATGTTCAAATTTAACTCGTTTGCTAAACAAATTCAATTATTGAACTTAATCTCAACTTGTTTAGCAGAAAAACAATCATGAACAAAAAAATTAACAAGTCGATCATCAACGAATTACGAAAATCTTGACTCAAGGACTGCCTTCCGTTCCATCGGAATTAAATTAAAAATGCTGGAAAAGTGTAGCATGTCCGCAAAATAAAAAATTTGCCACACATACCTCAGCATTAATTAGCACGTGGAGTGGGTAGGAGTAGTTGGGTAGTATGTTTGTATCTCCAAAATAGTAACATAGATGCTATACAAGCGCCACCTAGTTACGATCTGATCTTATGGGTCCCTTTTCGAATTCCGAAATTGCAGGATTTAATTTCCCATTAAATACGCGGGCTAAGCCTACTTTTTAATGCTGATGTGACGCGTGTACATACGGGTCACGTGGCCCGGAAATAACCCATGTACATTCAGGTGTGTTTGAAAAAAAAGTGTGAACATAGTAATGTTTTATAAAAAATTAAATTATTAATATTTAGCTATTAAAAGGTTATAAATAATTGTTTAAATAAGTAAATTAAATGGTACTAAAATAATTAAATTTATCGAATAAATCCATGTACTGTCATGTATTATATAAATAAAAAGAGTTGGGATGGTATACAAATTAAAAAAATTTATTTTTTCGAATTAAAATGATCATAATATCTCTACAAACAAGATAATAAAATTGGACTAAAAATGGGTCGACTAATAAATTGTGAGTAGAACTAAAAAATAATGTTGTCAGTTTCTTCATATTAACAATTGTTTTTTTTACAATTTTCATAAAATTTCCAACATATTTAAAAAAAAAAATATATGCAATTTTTAGGGTAAATATAATTTGGTATTATATTCTAATTTCTTAAATAAATGCTCACAGTTTTTTTCACAATTTCTTTAAAATTGTCTAACATATTTCGCAAATTTATCAATTGTTGTATGAAGTTTTCTAAAAATATGATCGCATAATTTTTTTTTTCACAATTTCTTCAAATATAGAGATAATATATTTTGAAAAAGTGATCACACTTTTACTTAATTTTATTTTGTTTTATAGAAGTGTGCAGATCTTAAATATATAAGAGAAAATTTTTGTACACTGTATGAAATTAAAATAATACTAAAACAGCAATACAAAATTCAGTAAAAAAAGAGAATATCAACTGAATTGAAGAAAAAAAATTTGAAATAATACTTAGCAACCCTCTCAAATACAAATTCCACACAAACTAAACTTAAGAAGATGACAATTTCGAACATAACAAATTATTGCTATTTTCAAATCGGTTTTGAAAAAAAAAAACAATCCATTCCTTTTCTTGAAATTGAAAATCTAAGCCCATTTTGATACAATATGAATTGTTAAACTAAAAAATTAAGAAAAAAAGAAAAAGAAGTAATTTATATCTGTGATCTGAAGTTTGGAATTAAAGGAAGGAGGGAAGATCAGTTGAGTCTGAAATAATAAACAATGTTTACATTATAAAAAAAGTAAGAAAAAAAACAAAGAGCCATTAATTAATTTTAAAAGTTGGACACTAAATTTGTTTGAGCTCAAGAAATGAATTCCATGGTAAAAAAGAAAGGAAAAAGGGATAAATAGGCTTGATTTAGCAAGAGAAGATGAGATAAAAAAGAAAAAGGGTAGAAGAGAGAGAAATGTAGAGTGTGTTTTTAGTTCAGATTTAAACTTTGTAAATAGCCATTTTTAAGGGGTAAAAAGAGTATTTTCACCTATTTAAGTTTCTAATGTTTAACAAAAAAGAAAGTTTTATTGAGATAATTTGTATTACTCTAAGATTTATTGAGATTTGCTAGTTTTTATCATAATATTGCGTCCCTTCCATTTTATATATGACTTCACACACGTATTATAAAAATTAATTTATATTAATTTCATCAAGATTTTTAAAAAATTATCTAAAAATAATATTCGAAAAAGAATTTATTTGGATCTAAACTGAATTGTGAATATGTAGCCTCGATGCTCAAGAACAATTAGCTATAAGACAAACCATTCAAGAAAATTCAATCTTCTCCTAAAAAAATGCTAAAATTTGTAATATTGCTGTGTGTCCAATTTGGGTAGAGGGGAAGGGTTTATGTAAGATTGGATGAAGACCAAACAGAAGGACAGATGAAATTTAGGTCAGTCAGAGAAATAGAAGGCTGCTTAGGCAGGAAAATAAGGATGAATATGAGTCGATATACAATGAATCGGGAAAATATTGACCTTTACCAGTGGTAAGTTGGTTGTTTTGTGAGCTTTCTGGCTGGTTTTAACTTCTTTTTATTTGATGTTTTTCATTTCTTTGATTTTTCGTGTTGGTTTCTTCGCTCACTAGATGGCAATAAGATTATTTCTCCATAAAAATTTACAGCTCTTCTTCTTTTTTTTTTTTCGAAATTATGAATATATCTGAATTTGTTGGAAGAATAATATTGAAGAAACCAAATCCATCAAACTTTGGAAATAAAAAATCCAGCAAAATTCAAAAGCCAGAAGGAGGAGGCACGGTGATGGTAAAACCAGAAAGAAGAAGATATGTTTTTGAGTTAAAATGAGTTGGAAAGGATAAATAGGTTATAAATCAATAATATATATATATAGAATGAGGTATTTGATTTCACCTAAAACGTTAGTAAAATTTTTAAAAATAAAAGGTGCATAAAATATATGTATATATTTTACAATTGTTTTTTATTCTGCCAAGATGAGATGTAATTATATGACCAAGCTGTGCGTTTAGTAATAGTTGCTCGGATACTGCAATTTTAAGGAAGAGTCATCGTTAATATTTAATCACAACAAACAAACTGTACTCTTTTTTTTAACAAACAACAAACTGTACTCTCTCCCAACGGGAACTAGCATTTGCCATGCATTAAATACATCCAACTGCCAAGGACTTAACAATGAAGGCAGAATATGTAAACGACGTCGTAATCTTCCCACTAATTGTAATGACCCTTCGACCCCTTTTCACATGCTTACAAGTTCTATATAAACGCTCCAAACCCTTCCAAACTTCATACCCGCACTCAGACCAAATCCTCTTTTCCCAAACTAGTAGAAGAAGAATAATATTTTTATTTTGAGATTTCATCAATCATCGACAATGGCAGCTAGTCTTAAGTTAGTTAGCATGTTGGTTCTCTGCATGATGGTGGCTGCTCCTATAACAGAAGGGGCCATATCATGTGGACAAGTTTCAGGGGCTTTGGCTCCATGCATTAACTTCCTCAGAACTGCCGGCGCCGTGAACAGTGTTCCACCGGAAAACTGTTGCAGCGGAGTGAGAAGCATCAACGACGCTGCTAAAACCACCGCTGATCGTCAACAAGCATGTCAGTGCTTGAAACAAGCAGCTGCAACAGTCTCCGATATCATCCCTGCAAATGCTGAGGCTCTTCCTGTCGCTTGCAATGTTAACATTCCGTACAAGATCAGCATGTCCACTAACTGCAACACGTAAATCTTTCATTCTTTTTCCATTTCTTTTCTTTGTTGTTTTTTTTAATCGCTTCAGATCCTTAATAATAATATATTTTGCGTTTTGCAGCGTTAGGTGAAATGGAGCTGTTTGAGGAGCGTACGAAGAAGAAGAATAGACTAATAAATAAGAGTAGCAGGAGTCTTGAGTTTAGCGAGATGTCCTTCTGTTTTCTGTTTAGTTGCTGTCTTTTATGTAGTTTGAAGTATTTGGTGTCTGTGTGTTTATTAATGAAATCTATATCATCTGTGTAGTATTTATTGCTTTCTCTCCTGAAATGGGTTTTTTTTTTTTTTTTTTTTTTGCCATCATAAGACTCAAAAATCATAATAAAAAAGCTAAAAAGAAAGGAAATTAGATACGAAAACATAAAAATTAAAACTTGAATGCAGATATAGAGAAAGAGACAGAACAGAAGAGTTAAATAAGTTTTTAATGTTGTCTTCTCAACATCAACCAGCAACAAAGAAAAATGTTTATATTTTGAAATGAATCTCTTTTACAAAGATATAAACATTTCATAATTTTCAAAAATAACTAAATCTGATTAACAGCATTAATTATACTTATTATTTCAAATAAATAAATAATATATTCAATATTGATTATCACTAGAACAAATTGAATAACAGTAATTTTTTAATTTAAAGATTACTCTTGTGGTTCCATTCTCCAATTGTACTCCCATTTAATAGAATGTAAACAAAATAACTAAATCTTCTTTTTTCTCTCTATTTTTTAACGTTATACCACAAAAAAGATTTCATTTTTGAACTTCTCATCACATAACAATTTGTACGAATATTACAAACATTATTAAATAATGACCAAAACTATTTTAAAAAGATGAGAGTCTATTTTAAGCCTTATAAAAAGACTAAGGTATCAGGTACTGATATGTATCAAATAAATTCTTCAGTTTGAGAGATTATATATATTTTTTATTAATCATAATTGTTGAGGCGTACGGATTTTACTAAATTTTCATTAAGACGATTACATAAGATTTCCGCTCTTCCACGGCTCTATATAACACTAGAGAGATGCAATCTTTTCTTGTAGTCACATTCACCATAAATAATATGGATTAACATTAACAACTATTGCTCGAAAGCCTTAAAATATCTTCATACGTTGGTTTTTAGTCATTCATCTGCCTCGTGTCTCTGAAAATTTCTCTTTGAGTTTGAGTTATTGAATTGTCAACTAACATTAAAGTAAATGTAAACTGAAAATTAAAGAAGGCGTTGTTAATTGGAAAGAATAGTATTGTATTATAAATTGATTGTCAATGTAGTTCTTGTATTTAAATTAAGCTTATTATTCTTCTTCTTTTTAAAATCATATCTCTTTACTAAATTACTTTTTTAAGCTTTTGAGAATAATACCATGGAACGAAATTGTTTGCTTATCATATTTTCTTGCCATGGTTGGCAGTAAAACTATTCATAGTTTATTATTAACTATTAATTATCTTATTACAGATACTATATTATTTATTATATTATTATATATTACACACTATGATTTGGTGAACAAATTATAGTAAACTCTAAGGTTAAAGCTTTACATTGTATAAATTTCATTTTCATATGTTATGAATCATGAGTCTTATAAATTCAATTTGGTATGTTGTTGCTAGTGGTTATGTTAACACTTTCTGCAAGATTGCACATTGTCAATTTTTATCATAATTTAACTGTAAACTGGTTCTAAACATGTCTTAAATACATTATTCATTAAAAGCTGAGTTTTGTAAACATATATAATTTCATTGTAAACTTTGTGAGGCAGATGGGTTGTTCGTCCCAGAGCTCCTAATTTATAAATGTTTCTAGAATCCTATTAAGTTAGACAAAATAGACCTTTGTCAAGCTTTTATATAAAAGGTATAGTTTGTAAAAGTAGTCCAATGTAGTTCCTCCAGCTAATAAAATGGTTTATTAAGTGGGTTTAGCATATAGAGATAAAACTTTCCATCTCATTAACTCCAGAATTAGCAATTGAGTAAACGATCATCAACCACCATTTTCTGCTACAAAATTAAGTGCAGCATTTATATTTCACAACTAAATACCATAAACCACATTATTAAGCTCAACAACCATAGAAATTTTTCCTTAATAAATATCCCCTACAATAAGCACTCCACCGCTCTATTCTAGCTACAGACTTATACTAATAAAAAAAAAATCATGGCCTGCAGCACTAAAGCTCTGAAAATGATGGCTACTATAAGCCTAGCAATGGTAGTGATGATGGGTGCACCAAAAGCATCCAAAGCAGCAATTACTTGCGGAGATGTGCTTAGACAGCTGATTCCATGCATTAGTTATTTGCAAAATGGTGGACAAGTTCCTGCTGCTTGCTGTAATGGTATTACGACCCTTTACAATTCAGCTCAGACCACACCTGATCGTCAGGCTGTTTGCCAGTGCCTTGAATCTGCTGTTAGTAATTTTCAATATTCAAACTATACTCTTGGTCTTGCTCAGGGTCTTCCTGCTAAATGTCATGTCAACCTTCCTTACAAGATCGACCCTAAAACCAACTGCAACAAGTATGATTGATTAACTTTTAATTATTTTAATTAATTAGATTTTGGTTATGCTATTCTTCAAATTTACTTACTGTGTTTTATTTTTGTTGCAGCGTTAAGTGAGGAAAAGAATGATATATATCTGATCCAACCCTATGGAGAATATAATAAAGAGTTCCACTTCCACAGTCCACCTTAATTTCGTGTGTGCGTACTGTGGGGTTTAGTTTAGAATTGGTTAGACAGTTTCAGAAGATTAAGTTGTTATGCATTCTCTCTCTCTCTCTCTAAAATTAAAGTTAGTATTGTTATGTAAATTTGAGTCATAAATATATAATAATAAGATGCAGCTTGAACTTCTTGTTTACGATGAGCCTTTTACACTAAAAATGTAGCCAAATAATTAAAATTAGAGCATCATAAATCACCTCAATAAATATTTGAACCAATTCGATAGTGTCGTTTTAAGGGAAAAAAAAAAAAAAAAAAACACTTTTATCTCAATGTTTACATAATTAACACTTCAGTTCTTTAAGCTTTTACATAATAGTTTTCAAATTTCTACCTTTTATTTTCATCTTACACTTGAGACTTTTGCCAGTTTCTTTGTAATCATGTAAATTAGAAAAAAATAATTTTTCTCACTTTTAATAAACTTAAAACTAAAATCTAATCATATACCACAATATTTGTTACTTGTGAAAAGGGCAAAAAAAAAAAAAATGCAATTAACCTTATACACTTTTAAAGAAATTCATTAGCTCAATAACACATAAGTTTAGAAATCCGAAAAATAGCATTTTTGTCAATATTGGTTAACATTAAGCATGAATAAAAAAACCGTCAAACCCAACTGAATTTACAATTATCCAATTACTTAAATTCAGTTCACAGTTCACAAATGGTTGATTCTATATATTTCATTTTGATTTAATAATCGAATTGTACCAAACTATAACATATAAAATTTACAATTAATTAACAAAACATAAAGTTGAGATAAGTTTTGGTCTAAAATAATTATGGTTGGTGAAACGTGCAATTAATAATTTAAGTTCTCTTTTTATCATTGCTTTAATAATTTTTCCAAATTATAAGACATAATTTTAGATTTGAGATTTTAGAAGGAAACCTTCCAATTATAACGTACGGATTTTTAAAATATATTTGATTCGTGAATCAATCGAATTCGCACACCCTAATTAATATAAATTAAAATATTCCAAAACACAACAACTTTGTCGAAATCAAACATAAATTCATGGGAACGAAAGGACTTTTAATGTTTTGTGAAGATAAGTGTTTATTATGAGTTGAAGTTCTTATAAGATAGGCTAAAAAGAATTATTTGAAAAGAAACAAATATATAAAAAACATTATGAAACTTGATTATTTATTTTAGCTTTCAGTTCATCTATTTATTTCTTACTGTTTGCAATTTTGATATAAACTTAATTAATTCATTTCAGAGAAGAAAAAAAATTTACATTTAATTCAAAGAAGAATGTGTAAGTGAAACAGGTTGATACTAACAAAAAATATAATTGTGGTTTGTTTTGTTGGGAGAAAGAAGAACAAGTATTTGAAGTTTGGATGAGGTAATGTTGGATTTGGTTAGCAGAACAATATAAATTACTTATTAATTACTTTAATAGTTGCATTTGGTTTTGAGAAAATACATAAGATTTGTTCCAACCGCCAAATATCTTTTTCCTCCTTTGTCTACCTACTCCATCAATTATTTTGTAAGAAATCATTTAGGAAGTAATTTAAGATTCATAATCGTAAAACTTAATAATTAGACGTATGCTATGAAACAATTCGGAAATGGGTTATTCTCAATAATGCAAATTTTTCTTTAATCAGAGCATTTTGGACAATCTCAGATTTAATCACACTCATGAGTCTCCATAATTAATGAATTCATTAATTGATGGGATTATGAAAAAATAAAAAACTGATTTGGGTGATGAGTACGAAATCAAAGGCCTCCCTTATTACAAACTAACAACATCATCATCACTTTGCTTATGTTGTTGTCAGGATTCTCTTATCATTGTGAAACACGTACGTATAATCTCCCAATTTCTTTTAACCAATAGTTGTAGAATTAGGAGGTTGAACAAAAAATCGATCATATAACTTAAATCACATATTTAATTAAACATAAAATTCAATTTAATCTTTCAATTGATAATTGTCGTATAAGATATAAATTGCTATAGTAATTGCAAAACTTATTGCAGAAGTAATTTTAGTTGTATAATTTCTGCTTTGCACACTTCTGTTACTTATTCCATCAATTAATAAAAATCACATCTTATAACCATAACAAACTTTGCCTACCTAATCCTATGATTCATTACTTTAATTTACTTTAATTTGTGGTAGTTATAAATAAATAAATAAAAAAACATAGTACATTTTTAAGTCAAATGTAAATCCAACGTGGGTTAAACCAATAACAATAGGGTAATGGGAATTGGGTGCCAACATTCTATTTGATCACTTGTTACTTTGTTTTTGACATCATTTTTAGTTATTTTCCTATTAATTGAACTAAATGTTCAAATACAATTGTTTATTTCTTATATTATATTGATATTTTGTCCAACCGAATGCTTGACTGATTTAATAAATTTAAATTATTTACATTGATCGAGAAGTTTAAGTTTAATACAATGTATAGATATATTTTCTGTTAATAAATTTTAATATGATTTTAAAGTTCGTTATTCGTTCAAGAAAAAAGTTATATCTTCCACCTTAGATCTTTTATTTTTTTGTTACCTTCCACCTCAGACCTTTAAATTCTTGTAAATGTTATTTGTTGATTTGAGTCTCTTATTATAATCTAATTCTAATTTATGAATATTTTTTACCACGTAATAATTAATTTTCTTTTCATGAAACAAAAAAAAAATTGTGACTGCGGAAGTGTTGCTAACTGGAGAATATTACGAATATATATTTTAGAAAATTGACCACGCTAGGTATTTTAATAGAATTAAATTCTATTTATTTAGAAAAATATGAAATTAGTCCAAACATTTAAACTGAATTTCATAGCTTTTTTTTCATAATAACAAAAATAAAACACTACAACCAATTCTCTACCCAATATATAATTATAAATTAAATTGTACTGACGGAAAAGCTTAATAAATAATTTTAAATTGTGTTATTAGTACAAAACTTTTTAATAAAATATCGATAAAAAACTAAAGAGATTGTTAATTTTTTATAGCATTATTCGACTCAAATCCGAATGAAAATTGATGTTAAATAAAAAAAAAAAATCTAATGTAACAAGTACTTTGTCATAATAATAATAGCAAAAAATAATTGTGTGATTTTGACAGAACGGATGATGTACCACTTCAAGTAAAAGTGGCAAGTTTAAGAAAGAGCTAAAATATCTTGTAAAATTGGAATCCAACTAATATGATTATTAGTAAGAGCGGGTTTAAACTTAAAATATATATATATATATATATATATATATATATATATATATATATATATATATAATTTTTTTTTTCTAAGTACTATTATACCCTTCCTTAACTAATACCGCCTCAATCAAACTATTAAATTATTATATATATATATATATATA
>CANUEY010496973.1:0-18985 GCA_948099555.1 Croton setiger | reverse complement strand
AACTTTAACCGTTGACTAACGGTCAAAGGACCTCAGAGTACAATTTCCAAAAGTTAGGGACTATTTGATACAATTTTAGAAATAGAGGTACCAACGAGTCTATTAGGCCGAACCTCAGGGACCCAATAGTAATTACCCCTATTTTCTTAGGCTGAAACTTTCTCACTTTTCCCTTTAAATTGAGACGAATTAAATTTATTTGACTATTAAAAATTAATTGTTTATATCTAAACTACTTATAAAAAATAAATAGGGGATACCTTCTCAAATTTAAAATTTACTAAAGTTATCTAAACTATATAAAAAAAATGAATGAGGGGAGAGGGAAAATATTTTATGCCAAAAATATCCTCTTTAAAATTTTAATTTACTAAAATTATCTAAACGTTCCAAAAATACTCTCTGTCAAAAATTTTAAATTTACTAAATTAATTTGGAAATTTTAATATATTAAATCAATCTAAACTACTTATAAATCTAAACTACATATAAAAGAATAAAAAAGGAAACGAGGGGAAATATTTTTTTCTAAAAATATACTCTCAAATTTTTATTCAGAAATACCGTACTCACTTTTTTTTTTCCAAAAATACTCTTCTCAAATATTTATTTAAAAATACCATATTCAAATTTTTAAATTTACTAAATAATTTAAAATTATAAATATTAAAAATAATAAATTGAGTTAGATTTATTATTATAACTTTATCAAAATGATCACGATGCAAATACATTAGATTCGGTGAATAGTTGAATTATTATATTTTTTTTAACTGTTAATATTTAATAAGTTATATTTATTAAATAAAAATACTATATATATTTTTAATTAATCTTTTTCATAAGGAGATAAAGGGTTTTTTCGTAGAAATAGTAGGAAAAATAATAAATATTTTTATTACTATTATTGCAAAAACAATAAAATTACATAAAAAAAAAGACAAAATGTAATTCCATTTAATATGCTGAGAAAATTGAAAAATGTCTAACAAAAGAAATACAATAATTAGGTATAAAATATAAAAATTTCATAATTATTTTAAAATATTCTGTGGGTATAGTTTATATTGAAATATCTTATGAGAGTACTTACAAGAATATTTAATAATTTTTAAATAATTATAAATGTTTTAGAATGTGCTATAACATTTTCACATAATTTAAATTCATAATATTTTCATGAATTTAATTTAAATAGTTTTACTATAAATTTTTAGAATGTATCGTAACATTTTCGTATGATTTAAATTTATAATATTTTCATGAATTTAATGTTCCTTTCAAATTTCGTATTCATGCTAGACTTATATATAGTTAATCAAACAATAATTGTGATAAACAAATCATACAATTTTTATATATATATCTATATATGTTACATATAATTTATAATAACTATTACATCATAACGTGAAGTATAACAATGTTATATGTTTTGTCATTAAATTTAATGACAAAACATATAACATTGTTATAATAATACATAACTCCAAAATAGTCTTATTACAATATTTATATACGTGGATACAATAAATAGAAAGAGAAATTTTATGTTTCAACTAACCCACTTGTAATTTTAAGTGTAAAGTGTTAAATTTTAAGTTATGATGTAAATCATTAATTGCAATTGCAATTTGAAACATTATCGCAAAAATATTTAAATTTTACTGTTTGTTGAAAAGATAAATATTTGCTAGAAAAATAGGGAAAATTAAGATATATAAATTTAATAGTTGAGTATAAATTCGAAACATTTTAAATAACACATACTCAATGCTAATTCGAGTTATTTTTTTACTGCTTGTCTTTTTTAGAGTACCAAAAATAAATAGTAATATTTTTATAAAAGTGTTGTAAATACCGTAATATTTTATAAATTTAGTAAACAGTATATTTGTATCTTCAAATTTATTAAAGTCCAATATCTAATAGAGAATATAACAGTCAAGTATATATGAGTATAATATATACTATCTTAAAAAAAATCATCAAAACTTCACAGCAGCACCACCCAACTTGTGACTGCCAGCTTATGGTGAGTTTCATTAGTATATGCATATATACTATTTTATTTTTTTCTAAAACTACATATATATATATATATATATATACACTTTACCATTTGTACACACAATATAAATACATATGGACCAATGCATAGTTGATCTACTTGTTCGTTAAAAGGCGACGGACTAGAAAAAAAAACAATTGATGGTATATTTCTAAATGAAAAGAATGTCTGTTACAATATTCTCTAAATAAAGATTGAAATTATTAAATAAAGATTGAAATTACCGGTTAATGCGAATGTTAGCCATGAGCATTCTTCATCCCTGGGAACAGGAGATGTGCAATGCATAATAAGAAAATGTGTGTGATAGAATACCAACGTACAAAACCAAATCATTTTCATCTCTTAACCTTATTACTTCTCTAATTGACATTTCACCAAACACCTTCTAGTAATGCATCTTTCATTTCCACCTCTCTTTCCTCTCCAGTTCAGGCCTTGTTTGTTCCATTTTTATAAATTATATTATGAATTAAATATAAACATCATAATCAAGAATATATTTAGCATGATTACTATCTTATTTTATACACTAGTCATAAAATTTTATGAAACAGATAAATAATTATGTCAATGTGGAACTAATTTGAATTTGACTTTGACATATACAATCATTAACAAAGAAAAATAAGCAAAAAGAGGTGGTGATTAAATAAACAGGAAATTATGGTTTAGTCAAAACGGAATCTCTCTAATTACCGCATTAAGACCCCACACAAATTTTAATTAGAGGTGGATTACTTGTACGTGAACGTGATAATCAAAGGCGGGCGTGGGGTCTATCTTCTCACAGTACGATTTGTGAAGATTTTAGATCGTGGCCGACCAACTGAATTAACTATATGGATCCGATCCGATGAGGTTTTAATTTTAAGGTTCTCGTTAGAATCCATCTTCTTCTACTTCTACTATACCTATATACTATATGTTACAAAAAAAGGTTAAAACATTAATATTCACATTTATTTTCCCTTTATGTTCTTTATATATTTTCAATGTGGACACGATTTTTAATAAAAGTTAAAACATTAATGTTAAGATGATTAGATTAACAAAGTTGAAAAATGCAACACTTTATTTACTTTTATTTTTAAATATATTCCCTGTTTAATTACTTTTCATTTGTTTTTCTAATGTCAAAAGCCAACTTAGCTCCTCTTTAAATTAAGACTTAAGAAGTTGATTAAAAAGCTATTGGAATTGAAATAATTTTCTAGGAAAATTAACTTGGGAAATAAAATGATTTTTACAAATTGATATCAAATACACATATAAGACAGCATGGTCAATTTATATTTTCCCCCTAAAAGATTGAAAATGATGGGGAAAGGGGAAAAAAAAGAAAGAAATATTTTTTATTTGAAAAGTTATAAATGAAGAGATATGGCATCTCCTTTATTGAAAATGGAGAGTTGATTTAGAGCATCTCTTGTTTCATGTAGTAACAACATCTTGGATCTTTCTCCCTTTACCAAACAACTAAATCCATCAACAAAAAGCTACATATATATTTTTTATTTTCATATAACACATACTATAAATTATAATATTTACAAGAATATCAATCCATATATATTGATCTAGATTAGGTGCAACTATTCCATCATTTTGATTTGAAATCTCTACTATTAATTAGATGGGACTTCCACACTTTTCGCTCTCCTATTGGCTGCCAAAAACTATATACCACAAATCACCATCTTTATACTTAATAATAAATACTTACTATCATTTTAATTTATGTATATCTTTAAACATATAATATTATATATTTTGATATGTCAATTTTGATTAACTACTTAAACCGAAAGTTAGGTTTGATTCGTAAGAAGTGGTGGAGAAATAAAAGGAAAAAACCCTGGATTTGACTTCATTCCTAGTGTAGATTATTTCACTATTAATTTATTTTATATCGTATCTGATCCAACCTAAATTGGAATGCATAGGTATGAGAAATAAGTTGATTTTGGATGTCCACTCACTCCACTCTCCATGAAGCTGGCGATTTGGTTTAACAAAAGAATATTTTTTGAATTTCTCAAATTTGAACTATTATTTGCTTATGTGTATAATATATTATTGGCACAGATTGGAAAATTAGCTTGTAAGATTTTAAATTTAAAATTCGGTTGTACCAGTAAAATCTTGCACGAACCGGTTCGAATTTTTGGATGTTTTGTAAATTATTATTTAGGTATTTATAACAAATAGCATATAAATAAATAAAATAGTACAAATTTTTAAAAATTAAAAAAATAACATATTCTATTTTAGGTAGACTAAAATACCTTTCAACGTTTAACATCCTACTTTTTTCCTTTTCCTTCCGCTAGCATTCTGGATTTCTATTTTCTTTCTCTTCCTATTTTTCTAGATTTCTTCTTCTAGATTTCTATTTTCTTTCTCTTCCTATTCTTCTGAATTTCTTCTTCTGGATTTCTATTCTTCTGGATTTCCGCCAGCAGTTTTTCTTCTTCTTGTTCTCCTCCTCCTTCATCGTTTTCTTCTTCCCCTTCTTCTTCTAGGGTTTTGAATTTTTACTATTTTTCTTCTCTATTTTTTATAAGAAATTCCCCTATCAATTTCAAAGTTGATTCAAAATTGAGAGAAACTAGTATATAATGATTCAAAACTGTTTGATATCAAAATATATGCAAAACTCTGTTTGCTGATATATATGACAGTATATATAGACTATATATACTGATATATATACCACAAAAATAACACATAATCTAGTATATATGAATCATATATACTATTATATATACTCCACATAAATCATAGCATATGACATGATGTTGTTGGTTTTTGCGTTGCTGTTCCAAGTAATGATTCAAAACTGTTTGCTATCAAAATCTGTTGCAAAATTTTATTTGTTGGTCTATATATGACAGTATATATAGACTATATATACTGATATAAATACCTAAAAAAAACACATAACTTATTATATATGAATCATATATACTATTATATATACTCCACACTAATCATAGCATATGACATTCACAAATTGACATGCATTGTTTATACATAATTTTTGTAACAGTATATATGATCTATATATACTGTCATATATATGAATAAATAGCATATTACTCAATATATATGACCCATATATACTCCATAAATTATAGTAATAGACTTTACAAATTATAATACATACCCGAGTATATATAGTCTATATATACTTGTATATTTGTATGTATACCTTAAGAATATATAGTCTATATATACTTGTATATATATCTCGAGTATATATATTCTATATATACTTATATATATACCAGGGGCAATTTAAATTTCTTATAAAAAATATGTTTTTTTTTTTTTTTAGAAATATGTGCTAATCTTTTAATTTTATTATAAAATTTATACTATTTCTTTAAAGTTTTATTATCATTTATTTCATATAAAATATTGAAAAGTACGATATGGTTACCGGACTGGAATGCATATTACTGGGCTCGGTTTACTGGATGTTAAGATGGGCTTTCCCTATTTGACGAGGCTGGGTGAAAGCAGAAACATGAAAAAGCGTAAAATAGCAGAAGGGGAGAGATAGGCAGCAAGGCAAAAATGGAATGTGCCGGTAAGGGACGCGGTACTCGGTGCATTGGCCCGCCAACAAGGCGCTGTGGTCGATGCGGTGCTGTTGCTTATTGCTCCGTTTCTCACCAGGTGATTCCAATTCCATCGCTCGCTCCATCTTTTGATCATATCCAAATTCTAGTCCGTTGAATAACTTTCAGTTGGATTTTTAGATTTCTCATTGGAGTGAGCACAAAGAAGAATGTGAAAGGCTTGAACAACAAATGAACCGTATCGATGATTTGAACGATTTCCCTTTCACTTTCACTCAAGAAGCTACACTTGAGGTAATAACTATGGCTCATGCTTTTCTTATCACTTAATTATTGTTTCTGATAGGTGTTTCAAAAGCAGGAGAGTAGTAGATGTTCGTTCTTGAGCAAGAAAGGCGTTCATCAATTGGGGATGTGGATATGTGAATGCTACTGTTCGGTATCTGTTGTGTCCTCTGATTGCTCTAGGTTTGTAATCAATGCACTCTGGTGTCACTTCAATATATATATTTTTTTTTTATACAAGTATTGTGATTAGAAGGTGTTTAATTAATTGGTTAACTCTGGAGTGCTATTCTACAAGCTGAACTGAAAAATATTAATAGAACTTCTCTGCTGCTTATTTGAGTGCCTTTGAACTTTGGCTGTATATTTTCCTTTGTTTTCAGGTCAGAGGATGAAGGTTGGAATCTCTCTAATGATCTATGCCCATGTCGTGGTATTGTATTATGCTATTCGTTTTTGTAGTATTATTTTTCTGAAAGTTTTGTGGCTGTACGATGCATTATATAGCTGTGCAGGACCTAAATCTCCAGTGCCAAAGCATTTAAGTAGCTGGATGGATTACTATGAGTGGAGATGCATCCCGCTACATTCACCTGTTTCTTTGCTTCTTCATTGGGTATGGCTTTAGTTTATATCTGTAACTAGTTGGAAGTTGGATTTGGTTGATTGCTGCTATGTTCTTTCAGTATGATATCTGAATTTTCTTTATCAAAGAGTACTGATCATCATAATCAGAACGGTTAGGAGTTCATTTTCTTGCAAAAACCTATTTGGTTCTCTTCTTGCTTATCGATCTCTTTGCTCATAGAATGTTCATGTTATATGCTTCACCTTTATATAATTTTAGACTGGATTCTCAATTTTTTGGGTAGTTGTTCTTCTGTTGTTATTAAACTTCTAAATTATCTCAATCTTAAATCTTTTTTGCCTATTTGGCTTAAAGAAAAATATACATTTACTCAAAGCTAATACAGTATGTATGCTTCTTATGTAAAGTTAATTTAAATAAACCTTACTGATTTTTGGATCCGAACTACCAAATCCTCCAATAATTGCTCTAACTGCATTCCACTATATGGTACATGTACCTGACTATATATAATTTTTTCTGTGTCAGCCACTTACAGTTTACCATTCTGTCCAAGTTTCTTCAGCAAGAAGCTTGAATGTTAGATGCTGTAATGAATTACACATACACTATCTTGGTGAGTTTTGCAATATGATAATTTGATGACTCTTTTGAATTTTTATCTTGATGTTGTGATCTTGAACTATTCATTTGGATACACTGATAATCTCATTTTTTTATCTGCTTTTACTTGAATTTTTTATTAAATAACTTTCTAATTGTGCTGTTCTGTTAGGGAATTATAATGATGTTACTGTGGCTAGCCAGAATCACTTGGCTTTACTTACCATAATCATCAAGGTTAAATTGAAAATTTGCATATTTTGGATTTAGTACCTAAATGTATCTGATACAAAGATGTGTGTGAACATATATTTTACCAAAATAGACATTTCAGTCTCCTTATGCTCAATCCAAGCAGGGGTTTTCCAACTCTTTAGTGTCATATTAATAGCACTGCACCTTCAGAATATTCACAGTTCTTTCCAGTATGCTGCTGTCAAGTAACTGTGATATTGCTTAATTTTCCATAGAATGGTGATAACTGTTCAGTAATATGCATTGGATTTATATATCTGATCTTTATTTATAAAAAACTCTATGCTTGTGCAAGATTCAAAAGCTTCTCCATTCTTGTCATTTTGTTTGCAAGAGCTTTCTCATAGCCTATTTTATGTACTAACAATAATCAATTTGAAGCCCTTACATTATATACATGGAGCACATAACAAATATGCCTTAAAACATCTTTCTGAGAATAAACATATTTTTAAATTCTCTATTTTAATTGAATTTAGGGCCAGAGAAGGAGCTTCTACAGCTAGCTACCTTTGGAGAGTTGCATGCACTTTTTCCTGGTATGAGGGTGCATATAGAACTGGTTGGACCGGCCATTCCAGAAGAGAGGTTGGTGCTGTGCTAGAAGATAAAGTTTTGGGCATTTAATATAGCATGTCAATTACTTTAATGTTGACAGTTTTCTTTTGGATAATTTTGAGGATTTTTTCCTGTGCTCTCTTATTTTTATTTAGAGTTTATTCTACTTTCATTACTCTCTATATGATCAGGGACGGTCAGAAGATTGATATTTGCAGTTACGCTCATTGCTTAGAAGCAGATTGCATCTGCAGGTCCTCAAGCCACAATGTGGACAATAGTTCAGTCATTGATAAATCTTCTGAAGTGACACTACAATTTCGCAGAGGATTTTACCATGAGCGATACAAGGATTTAGTTGAGGTGTCCTTTTGAACTTCTCAGAGTCTGAAAATTCCTTTATTCATAACTTCATACACACATAATTGCATGCTGTCCTTCTCCGGTTCTTCTTTTCAGAGTTTTTCATCTAAGTTCTGGAAAGCTATTTTTCTCTGATTGGTCCTTCTCATTGCATTTTCTACTGTCTTGTTTTTGGACAGGGTTCATTTCCTCACTTGGTCATTGCTCCAAATGCTGGCATTGCTGCTTATCCCAGTTGGTTACCTACTATTGTATGTATTTGATTCTCTCTCTCACCCTCCCTTCTCTCTCTAGTGTCCATATATTTTGTGTGAGCAATTGAGGAACCTTTTTTGATTTCAATACTGTTTGTGTATATTATTTGATTCATTTGGACTTCTTCTTCTATCCACTTTTTTTTTATTGCTTTGGTGGGTATGGCAGGAGCTGATAAATGAGACAGGAGTCCCAGCAGTATTTTCTGATTATTGTGAAGAAGCTTGTCATCTAGCAGCTAGCTGCATAACCAGGGTAACTGGTCGTCCTCTCACTGTTCCGGTGTGTATTCATATTGATTCTTACATTTCCCAATGACTATCACCTATAAATTGGTGCATAATTTGATCAGAGCTTAAATCAATCTATATCTCTCCCTTTTTAGATTCAAATAAATCCTTTCAGACAGCCATTGGTTGTAGAAGAAAGTGCCCTGCTTCTTCCCTGCTATTCTAACTGCTTTCTGTTTGGGATGTAAAGCGACCAGCTTAAATGGGGCCAGGATGTATATTTCTTTTTGTGAACTCAAGGCCATGGTTGTAAAAGCACATCAAATACAATGGATTCGTTCAGGGATGCTATTCGTAGTGGCTGCTTCAACCTTTTAAGTAATAAGCAAATTGCCTTGCATCAGCTGAGTGCAGGAAAGGAAGGCAATGAAGAATCAAGAAATGTTTAAGGATCTTTTGAAATGAATGAAATACGCAAAATTTTGTGGATTTCATGCATTAAGAAAGGTGTCTTAGTGTCAGAGCAAATTAAATTACAAGCATTCCCCAGCTGGGGGCTTATGAAGGCTTGGTAAACGTTATTGTATGTCTGCTGGATGCTTTTTGTTACAGTAGGAGCTGTTGATCTTGGATTTTATGCCATTTCAAGCTGGATCAAGAAGTGTTTCTCCCAGGGGATAAGACAGCTTTCTGTCAGGGTAAGAAGTTACATGATCGTCTGTATTCAGATGCATCCATTGAGTTTGGAAAGAGATGGTTTGCAAAGCATTTCCTTGGATAGTGTGGAGTTTTGCGGCCAGAGCTTGAGCTGCCAGTTCTGTTTTCACCTCAATTGCAAGTACATATCTTACAGGGGATGGAAGGAAGCAGAGTGAGAGTCCCACCTTGCAATACCCTATTGTGAAGGTGGGCTTCAGTGTTCAGTTACCCACTGGAATATTGATCCGCTAATTTGTATTAAGAAGGCGTTAGTTAATATATGAGATTTGGTTTTGTAAACCGAGTAATTATAGACATTTTATAAATGAACTCAGCTTATATAGTCTGTGTGCCCACTCTGAAGCGCGGATTTTACAATTTTTGAATAATGGTTATATATATATTTTTTTTTAATTTTTAAAAAATTTTGAATTAAATCATATTATATGGCAAACACCAATTAATTTTTAGTAATTGCCTTAATTAAATAAGAATTTAAATTATAATGTTATAACAATATTAGAAGCTCTTAATAATTATTTTATATTTAAAATTGTGTTAAAATAATTATTTTATTTTTGACGGGTGATTTTCTTTTTATGTTTTCATAAAATTGATGATTTTCTTTCTATGTTTTCATAAAATTGATAATTTTCTTTCTATATTTTACAAAAAGAATGATTTTTTCCTTGTTTTTTAATAAAATTAAATCAAAAAGTCATTCCGTCTATTTTTTCGTTAAAATTAACTGTACAAGTATAAAAATGTAATTTTACATGCCATTTTGAAAAACTAAAAAACTTGAAGGACTGTTTGGAAATTTTTCTTACCTTGCCGCTATTGTTTTTTGAACGATGGCTTGAGCACTATCTCGACGTTTGATAGTTTAAAGACACCACTTTTATGAAGCAAAAGAATAAAAAATTCGAGTCTTAGGAAATGAAATTACTTGGCATAGTAAGCAGCAATTGCAGCAAGAATGAATCCATTTTGGGGAAGTATTTGTATAACTGTACATGTTTAACCATGAATTTGTATTGTCTTTCCATGTAATTTAATGGCCAACAACGTCCTTCACTATTATCTGAAAAGAAATCACTAAATTCATTCTCATTTCATTAAAATCAAATGAAATCTTGAATTCATCTGAGAAAGAGAATCCATTTTCTTAAAACAGGAAATTAAAAGACTTCTATAACAAGGATAAATGATAAACCCGAAATTGGAAATGTCATAAAGAAATTGATTGAAGCATTGAAATTGATCAAGTAAGAAGGAACAAGAAGAAACATCCAAAACAGAACAATTGAATATGAAAAAAAAAAAAAAAAAAACTCAACCAACAAATTTGAATCTAAAAGTTAGAGATCCAAATAAATACAAGAAAGAAAACGGACAAATATCCAAAAAGGTACACCCTGTATTCATCGCCACACTCAATCTTGAAAGTGTCACGAATAGCCTCCGCCAAAGCACGGTGGTCGCCGCCGGTGTCACTCATGGGGTTACAGTAATATGGATAAGTGTAGAAAAGTTGCCAAACATTCCTTTGAGTTTCTCAGTTTTTTAAAATGATATGTACAACTATATTTTAATTTTAATAACAGAATAACTTTTTAATTTATTTTCAAGAAGAAAATTGTAAAATTGTACCAACAGTAAAAATATGGAATTATGAAATTAATTCATGATTTTTTAATATTTTAAAATTCTATTTGCAGCAACAATAAAAGAAAAATATTATTTAATTTAGTTTTTTTTTAAGCAATTGTTTGTTTGATTTAAAAATTATATAAAATGTAATATGTATATGGTATGTTTGTGAATTCCAAATTTATATTGAAATCAAACTTTTGACATAATTTAATTATTTAAATAATAATTAATAAATGTTTCACATAATATTTCAAAGAAAAAATAAAAATAAGATATTTTCTAATATTAGCACGTAAGTAATTATACTCTCCATTAGCATCTAAGTCAGCAATGAGTTTAAAAATTTATGAAAAATAACTCTATTGTAAACTTAACAAGTTTAAAAAAGTAAAAATTGATCGATTCCAAAAAAGAAAAAAAAATTAATTTAATTTCAACTGTCATAAAATATAAAATTCAAATGAATTTGTTTTTTAAGGTGTTTATCCGATTTGTAAGGTATTTATCTGAATACACTAAACTAAAATGCTGCTGAATTTTGTAAGGTATAAAAATGAGGCTCTACAAAATTTTCCATTAATGAAAAGTTAGATTTCTATTATATTCACTGTAGGAATTCAATTGGTTTAGATTAGGTCTTCTCTGTTTTCTTTATGTTGGAACTCACTGCTTTTACGTGTTCATCTGTTTTAGTATTATCTCTAAAATATAAATGCAGAAATTTGTATAAAAAAAAACTTTAGAAAGAATTATATCTTTCTGTTACTCTCATAATCTCAATACTTTTTTTGTTTACAATCTTAATTTATAATTTGTTAAGTTAAAAATTAGAAATGAGGTAATGAAATTGGAATAAATTTGTATTAGGTATGAAGTTTTATTTCTTTCAAACTATATACTCTACATCTAAAAACTCATGAAAAGAATTTGCACTTTTTTAGAGTTACCTAAGCGATAAGGTAACTGTATAACTATATGCTAGATTGTTAAGTCTCAATTATATCGATTATAAACTTACGGTTAAAGTCAGAATATGGAACTGTATGAAGTGCCTAATGTTTGACTTATTTTCTACTTATGCTTCAGCTTTATTTATATTTGAATTAGGTCCTTTTTCATTGCCGGTTTTTGAAGCGGAAGCTCAAGTTGCTATTACAGGTTTCCAAATGGCTAACCAATTTGGTTTTAGCCGTATTATTTTTGAAGTTGACTTGCTTCGGTCCATGATTTTCTCCAGAAGCAGCATTTTGCAGTTAATGATTTAGGAAGAAGATTGTTGATTGTGCATGAGCTTTCTTCTGCTTTTAAGTCTATTTCTTTTACTTATGATTTTAAGGAGGCTAATGTTTTGCACATTCTTTTGCTCTCTTTACAAACAATTGTCAGTTGTTGCATTTTAATTCTCTACCAGTTGGTATTGGGGTACTCGCTTTTAATTTAATTTAACAAAGCTTGAATATTTTTTTTTATTTTTAAAAAGCCTGAACATTGTAAATCTAAAATTCTAATTAAAGTGTTCAATTAATAAACCTCACCTACTATTTTTCCGTTTATAGCAAGGAAAAGGAAAAAAAAAAAACAAATTTATTTGGTTTCTACCATATTAAATTTAATACTCACACCACAGCCACAGAGGCTAACTTGTTTATCTGGTAAATTGCCACGTGCTCTCCGTACCCGCCAGCGACGGAACTGTTCATTATCGACGGCCGAAAACGGGGTTACTTTACTTTAGATAATCCAAGCTGCTTCTCTTCTCCTTCTTCCCCAATCCACCCCGCCCACATGGCCTAAAACCCAAAATCGCCTCCTTTACTCTTGGCGGTTCTCTTCCTCTGTAACCAATTCGATACCAACCCTCTCTAATCCATGTCTAAATTATCTCAAACGACGTCTCGTTTGGTGTTTGTATTAGTATTTTGCTTTCTAGAGTTAGGGTTTGGTTCAATTTATGATGAAGCTTTCAAGGTGCCTTTTAGGGTTAATGATGTGCTTCCGGTATTGCCACGTCAAATATCATGGCCTGTGCTGAATAATTTCCATAGTGCCGTCGATTTGTTGCCGTATTTTGTTGGATCGGTGACTCCTAAAAATGGTTCTATACAGTGGAAAGGTGCTTGCTTTTTCGAGAACGACGCTCGTCTTGTCTTCACCGAAGGTGATCGAAATCAGTCTGGCTTTGGAGGCGGTGTTCTCTATCTCAAGGTTGCTGCTTTTTCTCGATACTTTATTTGCTATGTTACTAGTGAAATTGGTATTTGAAAGTTACATATTGTCTTTGCACTTGGGTGCTCCAGCTTTAGCCTGAAGCTTTTATTGTGAATAGTTCTTTCCCCTTTTCAGCTTACACATAACTGAAAAGTGTAGTAAAGGATATGTACTACTTTAGTTGTGTGTGTTTTCTAGTCATTAGCACTGTAGAGTTTATATGTAAATGGTGTGGTATATTTTCAGTTAATTTAGGATTGTTTAATGGTGCATATGGTTGATTGATCAATAGTGCCTCCCACTTAATTAGCAACTTTTGTAATTCTTTTTCCTTTGTTTCTACAGACGTCTGCTGCTCACAGCTGGACCTGTATGGATTTGTATGTTTTTGCAACGCCATATAGAGTTACATGGGATTACTACTTTTCTGCACGGGAGCATACTTTGAAGTTTGAGTCCTGGGAAGAACGAGCGGAGATGGAATATGTATGCTTTCATTCTCTTGTTTATTAACTCTCGTGTTTAACTACTTCAATGGATAAAGGTTTTATATATCACCTACTATTGAGCAGGTGAAGCAACATGGTGTTTCTGTATTTCTCATGCCATCAGGAATGTTGGGGACCTTGCTTTCTTTAATAGATGTCTTGCCTTTGTTCTCTAACACTGGATGGGGTCAGAGTGCTAACTTAGCTTTTCTAGAGAAGCATATGGGTGCTAAGTTTGAGAAACGTTCTCAGCCCTGGGTTTCAACCATTAATCCTGATGATGTTGAGTCTGGTGACTTTCTGGCTGTGTCAAAGATCCGTGGTCGGTGGGGTGGATTTGAGACATTGGAGAAATGGGTAACTGGTGCTTTTGCAGGTCATACTGCAGTTTGCTTGAAAGATGAAATGGGAAATCTTTGGGTTGGTGAATCTGGACATGAAAATGAAAAGGTATGCATCAATCAATGTTATATTTCAGAAAGATCTGAACGAGTCATACAAGTGCATCTTGAAATTTGAAACTTTACATGCAGCGAGCATGTCCTTCTACGTTGCTTTTTTAGTGTTCACTGCTTGATGTATGACTTCAGTCCTGCTCTGTTTCTTTTCTTCCAGCTTTGTTGTGTGGTTAAGATGACTATTGTGCTTTAGAACTATGTAGAGAATTTTTATTTCCAAATAAGAAGTGGTAAAAACTGTCTTGTTAATTATAGTGCGCGCGTTTGTATGTTTTGTTAATTATGGTGCTTGTAAATTCACCATAAAACAGGTAATTTATTGTATCTTCATCATTGTATATGCTGTGTTTCTCAGTTTGATAAATTTTAATTTGAAAAGAAATATTAGAAGTAAAGGGTACTGTCATTTACCTCAGCGATTCTCCTGAAACAGCATGAGTTGGATGGAGCCTTTCCCTAAAACCTCTATGCTTTATATCCATCCTTGCTTAATATGATATTCTGATACCTACTATAGACCCATAAAAGGGTGGAAAAAAAATTGCATGGCAATATATATAATATCTGAATTGAAGGTAGTTGTGAGAGAGTATTCAAATGTATACCTTGAATAACATCATTTTCATGAATCATTTTTTTGAGATTTGGGGTGGGGGATTTGAACCCTGGTCTATTGACAGAGCATAGATGCACTTGTCGCCTGGCTATGACTCGGTGTGCCATTTTCATGAGTCATGAATGCAGAAAATAGAGTTTTCTTGCTTGTCTTTGATGTTTTGTGGAAACGAGGCTTTCTTAGGTCCAAACTTGTCAAAATATGTTGGCCCGCCAAAAGTGTTGGGCATTGATATATGGTGATACAGAATACTTTACCTTTCCTCAATTTATTTTACAGCATTGTTTAAATATAGCATTGAATTGTTTCTGCTCAAGAAAGCATATTGCATTGAGTGGAATTCCTCCTTTTTCATTACTCTTTCCTATTGAAAAGGGTTTTTCTTCACAGCATATTCTCTTGCTAATTGGCAGGGTGAAGAAATTATAGCAATAATACCATGGGATGATTGGTGGGAATTGTCTCTGAAGGATGATTCTAATCCACAAATAGCTTTGCTTCCTTTACATCCAGATGTGCGTGCCAATTTCAACTCAACAGCGGCTTGGGAGTATGCTCGGAGCATGTCAGGCAAGCCATATGGTTATCACAACATGATTTTTAGTTGGATTGACACCATAGCAGACAACTATCCACCGCCTCTTGATGCTCACTTGGTATTTGATTTCCTCATTTGAACTTTATAGTCGTATGTGTTTTCATGTTACAAATGCAATATTCTCAGAATATCTGTTAACTACTTAGGCCTTTGTTTCAAAAGAAAAATATCAGTTAGATTTTTATGTTTGCTGTTCTACACTTTTTCATATGGTTGATTTCAGGTCATTTCTGTCATGTCTATGTGGACTCGGGTGCAGCCTGCGTATGCTGCCAATATGTGGAATGAAGCCTTAAATAAACGGCTAGGGACTGAGGTATGACTTAGTTGACTTACTAGTCTTTTTTGCTATCTCATATGTGTATTTATGAAGTCACTAAAACACTGATATTCTATGCAAAGATAAGAAGGGTTAGTCTTTTCATAATTTAGTTTTTCGATCAGTCATTACAGATGGAAATTTGGTTTACAGAACCCTCATATTAATAATGAGTTTTCTGATGAATCTTTAATTCTGTTTGCAATATTTTCTTAGAAATATTACTGTAGAACTTTACTTCGTACAATGTTTCAGGAATTGTATGACTTTGATTGCATTCTATATATTTGCCAAAAGGATCTCCATTATTGATTTTCCTTCCCTTTATGACTTGGGCTTTTGCTTGCACTTTTCTGGAGCAGGGATAAATTTTATTTCCAAGATTGTGTCAATGTTAAAACAATGGCGTAGTATTCAAACTTGTAAATTTTGTTATTTGGATGAAGTTGCAAACTAAACCTGCTATTTGGTTTATATGATGTAGGGAGAACTGCATGCATGAATATGCATGTTCATGAGTTGTTGGATTGTTTGGTGTATCAATGGACAGGAGCATGCTTTACGATACTGCTCTGATGTTTGTTCCTCGTAGTGATTCAGTTGCTGTCCTGCGGAGCAATTTGTCTCATTCTTTCGTCTTTCTTTTCAGGATCTGGACTTGTATGGAATTCTAGCAGAGATTGAAAAGCGTGGCATAACCTTTGATGAATTACTTACAGCTCCAGAACAAGATGAATGGATATATAGTGATGGGAAATCAACGACCTGTGTTGCCTTCATCCTTGCGATGTACAAGGAGGCTGGAGTCTTTGGTCCTGTTTCTAGCTCCATTCAAGTAACTGAATTTACTGTAAGTTATAAATGCTTATGCTTGTTTAAATTGTGCAGCTCCCTTTTAGAAAGTTTATAGTATAACATGACTTCTAATGAACTGGCAGATTCGGGATGCGTACATGCTTAAAATATTTGAAAATAACCAAACACGCCTACCTGGATGGTGTGATAATGACAATGGCCGTCTCCCATTCTGCCAAATCCTTGGTGAATATTGGATGGAATTGCCTGAATATAACACTGTGGAACCATACGCCAACATGAACGAAAACTGTCCATCCTTGCCGCCCATTTATGATAGGCCAGGTCGGTGTTAAACTCAAATTGGGGGAAATTGCTAATATTGAAATGCATCCCTTAAAAGTTCGTAGGACTCGGTTTCTAAGCTGTAATGATACCGTTTCAGATGTACTAGTTATTCCACTGGAAAATACAGAAGCTGTATATAAATGTTATTTTAGTCACATAAGTTGGTTGAAGAAAATGTCTGTGTTTCCCATAAAACCTTATCAGGAATCAAACGTGCAGGGTTTGGGTCAAATATTAGGGACGTCTATTGTTGCTTTTTCCTTTCTCAAGCGTTAAAAGGTACTTGTATGTAACAATAGTACTACTTATTTCAACAATAGCACTTCTTATTTCAGTTGAAATTGGCTGTAAAAAAGGTAATAAAAAACCAGGAATGTCTTTCAAGCTGATTAGTAAGTTACAGGATAGCACTTCTACTGCTATAGTTGTTTGATATAGCAGTAGCTCTTCAAATTTCACCATCCCAAAGCTCTTCTATTGTTCTGAAAGGACCCTTATCTGAGATGTAATCTTCTCCGCGACATCCTCTACTCTGTGTAATCTGACTGATCTGCTTGGATTCTTCATCGCTCAATTCCCAGTTGAATATTTCAAGATTCTGTTTCATCCTCTCCTTGCTGTAACTTTTCGCCAGAACGCATATTTCCTGCTCATACGCCCATCTCAGGCACAACTGAAAATTATGAAACTCATTAGCTGCAGCGATTTTTGGGTTATGGAATTAGACTAAAGCTACTAGTTCAGGCAGTGATCAAGTTTGGAATCGCTGGTTTACTAAATTTATAAGAGTTGCAAACAAATAAATTATTCAAATTCATAAAAAAATTATAGAACTTGTAATCCTATCCTAATAGAATTTATTTGGGACTAATCTCATATGAGATGAGAATTTGGAAATTGGAAACCAATCTGAATTTGAAGAAATGATAGTGTACCTGAGCAACGCTTATTCCTCTAGACTTTGCAACATGATTGAGAACAGGATGCTCCAAAACTCTGTTGCTGCCCCAAATGGTTCCACTTGCTCCTAAAGCTGCATAAGCAGTCAACACTATCCCTTTGCTCTTACAGAACTCCATCAGCTTCTTTTGTTGCCACAGTGGATTTATCTCTACCTTTTCAACATCCCAAAGGCATCTTTCAATTTTCAAGAAAAAGAAAGACAAACAAAGATTAGAACGAAGCGAAAGAAGCTTACTTGATTAACAGCAGGAGGGATCTCTGCTATAGCTAGAATCTCTGAAAGCTTCTTGCAGGAGAAATTGCTTACACCAATTGATTTGGTTGAGCCTAGTTTTTGACACTCTTCCATGGCTGCCCATACTCCTTTAAAATCTATAGGCAAAAAATCTTCTTGCTTTATTGGGAACTCATAAATCCCTGCTTTGCAGCTTACAGGCCAATGAATCAGATAAAGATCAACATACTCCAACTGAAGAGCCCTGCAACATGTACAATTGAAAATGGGATGTTTTTACTTTCTGAAAAATCTTAATCTGGGATTCAAGATTGTTGCTTTATATACTTACAAAAGACTCTTTTGAAGGGCAGGAAGAACAAGCTGATGATGAGCATCACTGCACCAAAGCTTTGTGGTGATAAAGAGTTCCTCTCTTGATTTGATTAGGCCAGTAGCCAGAGCTTCAGCTATGGCTTGACCGAGTGCCTCTTCTGTTCCGTAAAGTGGGGCCGTATCAAAATGCCTGTAACCAACCTTGATTGCTTCAAGAATTGCTGCTTTGGTTTGTTGAGGTGGCACTGGAGGGGAAGATGCTGTGCCCATTCCCAATACTGGTATTCTCCGGCCGGAGGTAAGAACCATCTCTGGGATACTGATGCTTGAATTGCTATCCATATTCTTCTTCTTCTTCTTGCAGCAGTTTTCCCAATGAAGCTAAGAAAAGTCAATTTGATTTTTTCAGTTTAATGAAGGAATCAAAATTTTTGTCTAACTACCAGTAAACCCAAAATATATATATATATATATATATATATATATATATA
>CANUEY010496909.1:0-11588 GCA_948099555.1 Croton setiger | reverse complement strand
TATGGCTGAATTTCCAGCTCTAAATGGCCAAAGCGTTTCGTATGCAGTTCTTTTGTATCCTGCCGGTACTCCAAACCCACCTCACACTCATCCACGTGCCGCCGAGCTACTTTTCCTTCTTGAGGGGTCTTTACAAGTTGGATTTATAGATACAACTAATAAACTTTTCACTCAAACGCTACAAGCTGGAGACTTGTTTGTGTTCCCTAAAGGACTTGTTCATTTTCAATATAATGCAGATGCAAAAGAACCTGCCTTCGCTCTTTCTTCTTTCGGAAGTGCAAATGCAGGGACTGTCTCACTTCCTACTACCCTTTTCGCCACCGGAGTTGATGATACTATTTTGGCTAAATCTTTTAAGACTGATGCTAAAACCATTCAGGCTCTCAAGGCTGGTCTTGCACCCAAGCCTTGAAGAAGATAAACAATCATTTCACGTCTTCTATTCTTAATTATCCATTTGTAGTATTTCTTGATTCAGAATTCATTAACTACCTCTTAATAAGAACTCCTATCCCTGGCGTAAAAATTGTTGATATGTTGTGATTTAAGTATGTTATTGTGTTTATTGGTCTTTATTTCTCCAAGGATTTAATCAAAGATGGCCAAGTTAGTATACATCAAAAAATTAACTAAATAGCAACTATAATTTTTTTAAATACAAAACTACCCTTCTTATTTTAAAAATAATAAAAATTAATAAAATGATATTTAGTAATTATGTAATCTATGCACTGTTTATCAACTGAATGGAGATTGTCTCCGCTATTGCCGCCATTTTCCTCTCCACTAGAAGTATCCGATCGGCGATTTTAGGATACCGGTCGAAAGTCCTCTAGCCAATGAATCGACTGGTTGCCTCAAAACTGTCGTCCGATCACCAACCAATTTATAGGTCGAAAGTCTAGATAGCCGCCATACGAGAAACAGAAACTAGACTGTACCGTTGAGCTATGCCAGCGAATTTGGTTAGGTTCCTACAAAACTCTTGCTACCGGCGTGATTCTAGGCAGATACCATCGATTTGCAGCGAGAATAACTTTGGTTATAGTGGTTGACGGCTATAGATTACACAGTAATTGAGAGGAAAAGAAGAGAGGAAGAAGATGAAAAATTCTGCTAATTTACATATTAGTCCTTGAAGTTATTTATGATTTTCAATTCGGTCCTTCAGACATTAGAATGTAAAAAAAAAAAAAAAAAAAAAAAAAAAAAAAAAAACCATTATCATGTAGGTGTTGGAATGTAAAAAAAATTACATATTGATGTGTATATAAAAATCAATTTTATATAATAATTTATATATTATTAGGTTGTAAAAATCATTGTATAGATTTACATACTAAAATCAAACAAAATAAAAAAAGATATGTAAATAAAACATCAGTATGTAAATTAGTATATAAACAAACAAATAATTTACATAATGTATTACATATTGATAGTATGTGAAAAATCAATTTATATAGTAATCAGTATGTACAAATAATGGGGGTGTAAAAATAATTGGTACGAAAAATCAATTAACATACTAACAGTATGTAAAAATCAATGTACATACTGGTATGTAAAAAAATTAAGGGTATAAAAATAATTGTTATAAATAATCAATTTACATATTGACAGTATGTAAAAATCAATTTGCATACTAATTGGTATGTAAAAATAATCAAAGGGTATAAGAGTAATTGTCACAAATAATTAAATACTAATTGATATATAAAAATAATCGAGAATATAAGAGTAATTATTAAAAAAAATTACATACTGATGGTATATCAAAATTAATTTACATAATGATCGGTATATAATTTACATATTAAACAGTATGTAAAAAAATATGTTAGAAATATAAGGGTTAATATCATAAAAAAATTGTCCTTTATTTAATTTTTAAAATATTATTACCTATACTTAACTACAAACTTTAAAAATTGTTATTTACTTAATTTTCTCATTAAAAATTAATTTGAGGCCCTACAATCTTATCAAGTATCCACTTGTAGTCTTTCTTGTGACCCTTGATTATATATATAAAAAAAAAAGTCGAACCAAAGAGCAAATTTAACAAAGAAAAACTGGGATTCTAATTGTAATTTTCCCTTGTAATTTTGAAAGCCTCGTTAAAAGCGCCACAATTGTATTCATGAAATTTGCAAATTCTTGATAAAGGCAAAAGCATGCTAGATGTACCGCAGTTGTGCGTGCTTGATTAACATTGCTAAATTCTGGGATAGAATGTTTTGCATCTCTACAAGTTCTCTTTTCTCAAATATCCTTATAATTCTTACAAAGATGAACATAAAAACACCAATAATATTTATAATGACCAAATAGTATGCTAGAGTTTTTGCAAGCAGCAGCTGCCAAATAAAATTCACCTCTTATAGAAAGCAATTCAAAATGAACGTAAAAGACGATTTCCCTTAGCCGAGGAACATTTAAATTATATATATATTGGGAGGCATTTTTTTCCATTGTCTAAGAGCTATGGCTATCTGCAATGATTCCACATTATAACTTTCTAAGATGGTGTTTCATCTACAAGAAACAGAAATTTGAGTTTGTTTGCTGCTTTTATTTGTTGTTGGCACTTGTGGAAGGCAACATCCAAAATGAAATAGTATATAATTGTAAAACGCTGTAAGTGATACTCGGGAGTTTGACATACCCGAAAGATGCATAATCAATACCAACAAGCCATAACCCCATCAAGGTGTTGTCAAATTTTCAATTTGACTATAAACATAATTATCACATTCAAGGCTTAATTCTGTTTAGCTATAAAAATAAAATCAGTATTCACGCTAATTAGCCATATTATTACCTTGAGTTAAAAAGGGGATGCAAGAAAAGAAATCCATAAAAATTAAAACTCACGAATTGTAGCTTCAAATATTACCTCATTTGATCAAAAATTCATACTAACTTGTATCATTATGTTTCTACAAAACTTGAATTCGGGATAAAACGATATTAAAATACTACACAAATGTCACAATTTGAACCAACTTTTTCTAACCGGCATAAAAAGCACAAGCCAACCCACCACCACAGCTAAACTGGGAATGCTCTACAGTCTTCTACCCCTTCTACCACTCTTTCTGCGTGTGCTGTCTGAGGGAATTGGAGTTACGTCCTCTGTAAAAACAAATGACAGCTTAAGTCCCAGAGTCTATGTTCTCAAATTCAATCATGTTTTACAGCTGAAATGTTAATAACTCACCAATGCGCCCAATTTTCATCCCAGAACGAGCAAGAGCCCTAAGGGCAGATTGGGCACCAGGACCAGGTGTCTTGGTTTTGTTGCCTCCTGTAGCACGGAGCTTGATATGAAGGGCCGTAATGCCGAGTTCCTAATCATTCCAAGGGCAGATTATATTGAATTGAAGTGAAAAATCAATTGAAGGATGCAAAAAATATGTTCTGCCTAAATGTCAAACAATATAGAACGCATAATGACCTTGCATCTTGTTGAAACATCTTGGGCAGCAAGCATAGCTGCATAGGGTGATGATTCATCCCTGTCTGCTTTAACCTTCATTCCACCTGCACTTGTGAAATGCATTGATATAAGTTCAGAAACCATACATCTCAAATAAATGAAGATGGTCTAACTGCAATTTAAATGCAACAGTTCAACCAGTAAACATATTCAACAAGCACATTCTCATCTTAACATCCTAATATCCTGCGAATTCTACATCAAATATTGCTTATGGAAAGCACCGATTTAAGTTGAGATACATCTCAAATAAATGAAGATGGTCTATATGCCATTTAAATGCAACAATTCAAACGAGTAAGCATATTCAACACACATTCCCATCTTAAGATCTTAATATCCAGTGAATTCTACATCAAATATTGCTTATTACTAGTTGACTCCCCATACCCATGTACTCAAGTATGAATTATCGACTCTCAATCAGTGATGTCTTTAAGATACTCCAAGCCACAACTCAAGCGTTCTGCAATCATAACTCTAGGTTCAAGTCTAATCCTACAGGGAGAGCCTAACTAGGAAAATATAATGCTAAATGAAACATACCAGTGATGCGAACCATGGTTTCTCTCCCAGACAAATCAGTGACATGCTGCAATCATAAAAGATATTATTAATGTCAAGCCTCCATCAGTAGAAACATAAAGGAAACTTATCATTAATACAGGTGCCAATTATACTTACAATGAAAGTATCATTAAAAGAAGCAAAAATATGGGCAACACCAAAAACATGTTCTCCCTCTCTAATAGCAGGTCCGAGAGTGACATTGTCTTCCTTCGGCTCTCTGGTCTTCTTCTTAGACTATACATGATTTAAACGTAAACAACATCAGCTTTTGTATGCAAAACAAACATGAAAAAAATGAAAGAGCAAGACTTTCAACATGTCATTGAGAATTCTAATAGCCAAATACATAACCGTTGACGAAAAAACTGTAACAAAGCAATAACATAATAACCCTCAAAAACATATCCTTTTAAAGATTGGATGATAATGTACATTCCAAGCACTTAAAAACCAATGCAGAACATTAACACGCAACTCAAATCTGCCATTGATTATTAACCCAAATGAGAAACCTATAAAGATCCTTAATTATGGTCCTTCTGAAAAAATGAAGCAATACCTCCTAAAATATACTTGAATAACGGACACCTCATAAAATACTCAACATAGCATCTAGAAAAAGCCATCGATTATATACCAGAAAAGAGAAACCATACATGCACCTCGTAAATTTGGAGCTATATTTCCAGTTACGAAAACATTTGAGAAGAGCAAAAAAGTTCAGACTAAATCAGCACAAACAACTAGGAACAACCTATGCAACATCAGAATAATAATTATTAGAGAAGGAAAGTTGGGTTACCATGGCTGAAATGCTTATTCGATTTGAAGCTTGGTAGAGAAGTCTTCGGTCGATCAGCGGTGGCTATCAAGTGGCGGAGGGGAATTGAATCATTCAATACAAGTCGATTTTATATGTGAGAAGAAAGAGCTAGGGTTTTAGGGTACGAGAAATGTTTTGTATTTACTGAAAGACCCTCCTCCGATTCTTCTTTCATTTCCAAAGCGGGCTCCTTGCTTCTGGATTTTGAATTGGTGGACCTGTGAACTCTGTGTGGATCGGCCTAGCCCATGAAGGGAATTTTTAGGGGAATTATACTAAGGTCTTTAAAAGTATCGCAATCTCTATTTCCTAACTAACTTTTTTTTTCACGCGTTCGTTCGTTTTATATTTTTGTTATTGATATTGTTATTAATTTAATTAATTTATATATCGATAATAATAAAATTATATAAAAAATAATAAATTTTTATTTGAGTTGCAATAATTATATGTATCAACCTAACTTATACTCTGATATCATAAAATATATCATTTTTTTAACACATATAACATGTTGCTATCTCTGTTTTAAACTCGTTAATATTTTTAGTATTCTCATACCATACATAGTCATGTCATTCATAACATACATAAACATGTCGTTCATATAGTACATGTATAGCATATGAGATCTCTTCTCTATTACCTTTGCCTCTGTTTAAGCATCCACTTCTTTGCACTATAAGCATATTCAAACATAACATGCTTTACATATATCAAAACATTCACAATATGTCACAAAAACATATCTGTACTATAATTCTCCACAGAGATCTAATATATTATATATTCTTTTGATCATGGGCATTAATAGATTACAAACCATATAACTAAAAATCTACATGATAAGATGATTCTATTAATGAAATGCGAGAGAGAGAGAGAGAGAGAGAGAGAGAGAGAGAGAGAGATCCTAAACTTCAGCTGACCGGCCCAAAAGAATGATTTGCCCTAAGGAAACCTGGAATCATGTAAAGGCAATTTAATAAGTTGCGAAATCAGTAAGTGCAAACTATACCATATAAACAAAGCAATAATTCATAAATGCAGAATATTAAACAGAACTTGTCATAGGAACTTATCTCTTAGGTCTCCTTTTATCCAAATAGTCACAGATACTAAAATCTGTTACTTTACATATCCATATTAGTCAACACACGATCATATACAAGTGTAAACATAGCATATAAACCAAACATGTAATTCGGTTATCATCTCTCAGCAAAATAACATGATTCCAGATCATATTCATCATAAATGTTCATTCTCTGTAGCATACTATGCAATATGACATGTCTCTCTGTTCTTTAGTTGTGATTTATCGACCAAGTGTTACCCCAGGAATTTCACCTCAAACGGTTCTCTAACTGGATCTAGTAAATGAGGAAGACCCGAAATACCGTTGGTCAAACCTCTCTCTGTAAGATCCGAAGATCACTTTGTAAGATTCGAAGATCACTCTGTAAGATCCGAAGATCACTCTGCAGCATATAAGACCCGTAGGTCTTTCTATAACATATAGACCCGTAGGCCTCTCTGTAGAAACCCGTAGGTTTCCTCTAGTGAAATTTGCAAACACTAGCTACGATAATCACAACTCCTGTAATTAAGTCCTGCGAAAATGCATTTATGCAATATACATTTCATAGCAATATCTCTTATATAAACATGTAGCCGGGCTTCAGTACCGGTTATAGCAACATATATATCTCTATATCAGATCAAATAACTCGACTGGTCAGATTTCAATACTGACTCAGGAACCACAAATAATACATTTCATATATCATATATCTCTGGTTAACCGGGCTTCATTACCGGTCCAAACAATTCAATATAACTATAACATTTCACTTTTCATATATCACAGTTGACCGGGCTTCATTACCGGTCCAAACAATTCACATATTGCATATATAGCAATATCACATATACATCTCTCTATACATGTAAGTAAGTGGATTAACACTTACCGTACTGCTGTGAGCTCGGTTGGGTCTTGGGTAATTCACCCCGCCCTGTTCGAGGACTCGACGTTCCTATAATGCATAACATAGCAATGATATTCAATTAGTCAAATAAATTATCTATATGTGCTATGATGCATGATTAAATATTTAATTTTTTGATTTAATTGAGTTTTAAATTCAATCCGTATAATTTTCTATGATTTAAAACTCAATCTCTAAAAATTTCTGCTTTAAAATCATTTAATATCAGATTAAAAATAATTAACAATCTCTATTTAACATATAATAATTATCATAATTATAATTATTGAAACCATTTATAAACTTCAAATAAACTATTTATTACTTTAAAATAAATTCATAATTAAAAATTTCTAATAAAACATTTAATCTCTAATTTTCAAGCTTAAAACAGCCTTAAAATTTATTTCTGACGTCAAAAACGGATTCAGGACGTCGAAATTAGGCTAGGAGGGTCAAAATATAATTTATAAAAGTCTCTGGGTTAAAAATATAAATATTTAAAAGTTTGGGGGTCAATCTGCAATTAAAAATATCTGCAAAATTGCCCAGAAAGGCTAAAATGTAAACGGAAATAAAGTTCAGGGGCCAAAATAGGATTTTACCAAACATCAAGTGCTGGGTGCGTTACTTGGCCCAAAACGCAGGCTCCCCTACCGTTTTGGCCACATAATCTTAAATCAAAACGCAGTTGTTCCTTGTGTTTAGGGCGCGACTCTGAAGGTCAAAACGACACCCTCCTCTGTCGTTTTGACCTTCTTCTACCTTTTCCCATCTCTTTTTCCAGCCGAAACCCTAGTTCCCAAGCCAACTTCCAGGCGACCGTACGTCCTCTTCCGGTGGCTTTCCGGCGAGCTACGACCACCGTTCTCTTCCTCTACATACCCTCTAGCTAACCATCGGAGCCAAATTCCTAGAAACTCTTTAGATTAAAAGATACAAGTCCTCAAAGTTGGCTCCTCACTCTATTTTTCACTCAATTCCAGAATCTGCCTATTTTTTTCCTAACTTCCGACGATCTATACGACCACCTCCAGCAGCCTTCCAGTGATCCAAGACCACCAATCTCTTCTCCTACGTGCCCTCTATCATTCCATCGAAGTCAAACTCTCCCATGCACTATAGATTAAAAGATATAGATTCTCAAAGTAGCTACCCTGAAAACTGCTAAACCTAGAAATTTACACAAATTTTCGTTTTTTCTTTCTCCCTCACAAACCAGCCTCTCTCTTCTAATCACTACAAACACATCCTAAAAGCACAATAAACATATTGGATGGAAGGTTTTTTCCAAAATCCTCTTTTCTTTCTTTCTTTCTTTCTTTCTTTCTTTCTTTCTTTCTTTCCCTTTTTTTTCTCTCTTTCACGTTTTCTCTCTCTTTTCCTCTAACTCCAGCAGCCTCCCACCTCTTCCACCTCTTCAATATGCTAGCAAATCACTCAAGCAACATAAACGTTACAGCAGCAGCTTCCTATTTTAACTCACCAATTTTCCCTTTTTAATTTCCTTAACACTTAAGCATATAAATTCACTTACTCTTCCTTCAACTTTCTCTTATTCAGCAGCAAAATGAGTCTAGCACCAGCTTAAAATTCATGTTTGGTGTCAAAATAAATAATATATCACGTGTATGAAATTTCGTGAAAATCGGAATCTAAAAATTTGCTGCGGTTCAATCGGTGCCCTAAACCGAGTCCGAACCTCGACGATTTTCACAGAACCGAAACCGTACGACGTCGTCGTAAAATCATGGTACCAAAACTCTTTAAATCATGTATGTAAACATATAAAATCATATCAAAATCATTTACTTTAAAATATTACGCGTTTCCGACATTTTCCGGTCGCGCGTTCAAAAACCTTAATTGGCTCCGTTTATGTCTTTCGACGATAAACGAACTTAAAACATATTTTTTTTAACATCTCTAATTCATATATTACCATTTCCAAATCATATAATTCATGTTCATGTCATATTTCACATCAATCTATAATTCATTTTTAATTAAAAATGCACAAATTGCATGTAATGACGTTGAAATGACGTAGGATTTAGGTCTGGGGTGTTACATTATGTTAGGTATAAAGGAACTAAAAAAAATTAACAAATTTCAAGGACTAAAATATAATTTTATTTTAATATTCATTTTTTTCATCTTGTTCCTCTAAAATATCCTAGTAAATTTAGTACCACAGTAAACTTTGTGGATTTAGTTCTCTTTTAGTGTGTGTTGCATCATTAACACATTTATATTCTTGTTATTAATGTTATAGTTAATTTGATTAATCACGAAGTGAACCGACTAATCACTAACCAAGAATTTCGTAACTTGGCTTATATTTTTAGGCACACTAAATCTGCCTAAAAAGTTACCACAAGTCATTCTCTACATAGTTTTCTCATTTTTACCATTAAAAAAGAAAGCTTTATAACTACACGTCTCGAGCAATATAAAAAATTAATGTCTTAATTTTAGACCGCAAAACTGACCATATTCTTAGTTAACTTTATCTTAAAAACTAAAAAATTAAAATCGGAATTTATATTGGTTTGATAATTCAGACTACTCAATATCGAGGTCCAAAACAGTCGAAGAGCTAATTATATGATGTGGGATAAAAAATATTACCTAATTATATATTTTAAAAGAGATATAAACTTTTATTTTTTTAAAATTTTATTTATAAAGTAAATTTAATGCAATTTTAGATTAATTTATCTCATAAATTAAAATTAAATTTTTGTATATTTTCATTTTTATTATAAATCTTGCTTTATATACATATTATTTAGATTTATAAACATAATTTATGAACTATAATCAGATTGGCTGGTTCAACTAATAGACCGACGAATCCGCCGTTAGTTTAGATCAAACTTATCTTTAAAATCTGAAAAACTAATTAATACCTGAATTTATATTAAACCGGTAATTCAAACAACTCAATATCAAGGTAAAAGGCGTCGAATAACTGTCTTAAATTCAGTTTACAAATTTAGATATACATATAAGATTCTCTTTTTTTTATTTCTTCTAATTAAGCGATGGGTTATACCAAAATATCATATATATTATTATTATTATTATTATTATTATTATTATTATTATTATTATTATTATTATTATTATTATTATTATTATTATTATTATTATTATTATTATTATTATTATTAACAGACAATTGATAATATAAATTTTATAAGGTCATTTTGGAGAATTCTCGTATTCCACCTTTTCATTAGTGCTTTTCATATATGTTATAGATATAGACATAATATTGACTAGAATTTCATTAAAAAATTACATATTTGATCTTATATCAATTCACTCTTTTTTTTTTTTTCTTTTTCTTTTCTATCCTAATTCAATTATTGTATGATATAAATCTTAAGAATATTAGTAGACTACAACCCACATTCGTCATTTTCATAATTACATTATAAATAATGTCATTTACGTTATTGTTGCATAAATATAAAATTTCGTTATGTTTTTATAAACATGGCAACTAATGATCTTATTAAGGCACTACTTTAACCATTTAGCTCTCATTCTGATATGTACTTATAAAAATCCATAGGGTCACAAAAAATTTTGATTTTTTCATAATTTAAGAACTCAATTTTTCTTATTCACAAAAAGAAATTTCTCCTCTTAAAATTAAAAAAAAGCACTTCGATAATTTTATTTGTTTTTTTTTTTTACTTTGATATAATCGTTAATATATTAATTTAAATTATAATAATACTTTTATAATTTTTTTTTTTCGAAAATACAAAAATCAAAACTAAACTCTTCACCTAATTAAGCTCAGCAATAGCATCATCAATTAAAATTAAGCCTCTGAAAACATAACTACATACCCTATTATATTATTAATATCACTCTGTAAAATATCCAAAATACAATTTGGAGGAGTATTTGACGACTTCATACAATCAGACCTAGAATCAGATACACATGCCAAATTATGGACATATTAATTCGTTGAACACCTTACAAAAGTCACTGTAAGTGAAGAAAAAGACTCTACCAACTACTTACAAACCCAAATTAAATTTTCAAAATAAGCAAAATCTAAATTAGATGACCTTACGCATGCATTACCTTTAAACAATTAGTTTCTAAGTAAATTTGTGTTTTTACTTTTAACCAAAATAATGCCTCATTTATTGTCAATATCTTTGTCATTACTCATTATAATTTGGTCCTAAATATTTTTTCCTTTTAACTAAGATAATGCCTCCGTGATTGTCAATCTCTTAGCTTCTTTTGTATCTAAATCAAATGAGGTATTAACATTGCATAAGTTTAGTTAAAAATATAGGTTTTAAATAGACATTGAATATAAATGAATGATTAACTGATTGAACATGATTCTTATGATATAAAATTTTAGTACTCGTTCAGTTTTAAAACTCAATTATTCCTATCGATTAAGTTTTTTAAACATGTGAATCGAGATGAGAATTTTAAAAATAAACAGTGCATTGAATGTTATAATAAAATATTTTACTTTTTATTAAAATAGTACATTTATTTTAAGCATAATCATTAATATAAATTTTACACCACTAATTTTTTTTTTATTCCATTATCTTGCTGCTAAAACCATGCATATAGGAATTTATTTCTAATTTTTTTTTAAAAGAGAATTTCTAATAATACTCAAATTATAAAAGAAAATATATATATA
>CANUEY010496674.1:0-66783 GCA_948099555.1 Croton setiger | reverse complement strand
TTATAATTTTATCAATTAACTAGTTTCTGGTTACGTTTTACTTCTAACAAAATTGACAAATTTGGGTAATTGAAAAGAAACGCCATGCTCTCCGATTGACTTGAGAACAGAATTGGCTTCCTGAGGCAGAATAGCAGTTTTAAATTTTCAAGTCTGTAATGCTGTCTTACCTTTCAGCTGGGTTTTTCAATGGCAGCTTTTAATCATAAGGTAGTCAATCCAAAATATCAAGCTCTTTAATCGAAACCACTTTATTTGTCATTACTTATGGAATTGGATTGGAGATGGCTGTTTTATGATTGGGAACTGTATTGGTTTTCTTATTTTGAACATGAAACAAAGATAGATATTAAGTTTGCTATGTATATTGACGCGATCAATTTGCGATAAGCAGCAGTTCACTAATTTTGCAGGTGATTGCAGTTTGTGTTGCTGAAAAATTAACCGTTAAAACATGGATTACACCATGAAAAGTAGAAGGTGCTACCCAGATTGCTTGATTTTAGGCGTGATTGGTGTAGAAGGTAGCAAGCTAGTGAGGGATAGGCAAAGTTAAAATTTGCACATCCTCTCCTCTTACTTACATTGTAGAATTGTAATTTCTCTTATGCAACTGCTACAAAAATAAATTGGATATTTTGTATTATCCAGCAGGCAAAAAATCTATTATGTAATGTAACAATGCTACTTTGGGTCTGTTTGGCAAAAAATCCATTATGTAATTTAACAATGCCACTTTTTACCTGTACCCTTTGTGCCACCAAATCCATTAATCAAAAGAAAAATTTCTTTCCCGGAGAGAAGAAAATAGAGCTGAACCTAATACTTTTGCTGCAAAAAATTTCAAACTGAAATTTTCAGAAGTGATAACCGAAAATCGAACTGATTTTTTCGATTAATCGAACTGACAAGCTGAAAAATCAAAAATTATCAAAAATTTCGACTAACCGAATTAAAAATTTAAATTTGGTTTCGGTTCAGTTTTAGTTGTAACCGAATTCACCCCTATTCATAATCCGTCTCGTTTAGCGTGAATTGTTTTGTTTAAGCATTCAAAATATTCCTAAAACTACTTTCTTTCGCTAGCCTAAAAGTTATTTCTCCTCTTCCCGCCAACCCTAGCCGCACACAACCTCTCATTCTCTCTCTCCCTCACTCACGATCTAAGGTTCGCCGTCTCTGCCGCCAACAAACCACCAGCCCCGGCCACCACTATCGCACCTTCTTATCCGTTCGTTTCGAGTAGCAGTACCAGAATCCTTAGCTACAGCTCTCCTCAATCTCCCTATCTCTCCATCGCGAAGTGAAAAAACGTCGCCATCTCTGCCACTCACGACCCACCGCCACGACCAGCTCATCTTCTTCACCCTTTCGAGCAGTAGAGGGAAGAGAGCAAAGAGAGTAGCTTGTCATCTTCTGCACGGTAAGCCCATTTGTTTGCAATGATGGAATATGTTCGATTGAGTTCAAATTTCTGTTTATTGAGTTGATTCAAGTTAAATGGGAGTATATAATGCCCATTTGTAATTTGTTTTAGCGGATTTAAGGTTAGGCTTAATAGTCAATTTTGGGTCATCTTCTTCCCAGTCTCTTCCACGCTGACAGGTGGGTTTCCTCTTTGTTTGTATGAAATTTGCTACAGTTAGAGGAGGGGAATAATCGAAACATTCTTTTGTTTTCTTCAGCTATGTACATAAACTGATTATTTTCTAATAATTTTGTGATTAATAGTTGAAAAACCTTAGAACTTTAGGAATTAAGCGTGAGCATATGTTATTTGGTAACAATTCAAACAGAACTGGTAGATTTAACTGTAAACATCCTTGAATTGTTATAATATTTTTTCAGAACTTGAGAACTTTAGAAATTTTCGATTGGATTTTCGGTTTGTTTTGAATTTCAGTTATTTCGGTTAATTGAAAAACCGAATTGTACTTAAAGAAATTATGTGGTTTTGTAAGGCCATAATAAATAATTAGGTTTTCTTTTCATCTCTTTCCCTCTGCTTCGTTTTACTGCTGCTCTGCTGCTCACTGCCCTAGCTCAGTCTTCTTCTTCTCCCTTCTCTCACTCTCAGCTGCACCGACGCGCCAGAGTACCTAGCTCAGTCTTCTTCTCATCTCTTCAGGTACCTCTCTCATTCCTTTTACATCCATTTTTAGTTTCATTTCGTTTGAGTTTTGAACTATTTTGCGGCAGTTTTACTATAGTATTTTTGTATTTGTTTGTGGTAATAAACAAAATAGTAATAACCTCAAATTCTCAGTCGACTGTTAATTAATAATCGGAATATACTTTTCTTATATATTGTGATTAATAGTTGAATAACCTGAAGAATTTTAGGAATTAAGCATGAGTGGATGTTATTTGGTCAGTTGACTATTCAAACTGAATTGTTAGAATTTAATTCTGAACAGCCTTTTATTTTTTCATCCAAATTTATCTTTTAAAGTTCTAGCCCATCTATTAATCAAGAAAATTGGAATCTTCTCATTTATCTGTGTAGAAAATGCACTTACGATTTAGAATACTAAAGCTTAGAAGAGCCAAAGCCTTCAAGGATTTCACCCATTTTTTTCTATAATTTTATGGATAAGTGGTGGTGACATGAAAATTATAACCAAAATTATAATAGTTTTTATTTTGTTTGAATTTTGAACTATTTTCATGAAACATATTCACTTTAATTTATTTGCTACAGAATTTTTGTATCTGATTCTGGTAATAAATAAACTAATTTATTTTTGCTATTGGATTTTCATAGTTTGTTATTGGAAGGTGTAGGAACTGTGTCAAGTGTAGTATTTGGAAGCAAAAATGCAAGCTTGCAGTGGAACTGCAGTTATGGGTTCTTTGCAGCAACCTGCTTGGACCAAAGGGTCACCCCTCCCGAAAAGGTTCAATCTTAATGGTCTTCCGCATCATTTTAAGCTCAATTTGGTGAAGCCTTGTAGATATATCAACATTGAAGGGAGCTTGGCCACTGGGAGGCCTTCCTCTTCTCCGGCTGTCCCTGCACCTGGGATTGGAGGTAATTTGTTTCTTGTATTTTTTGTGTCTTGGATACTTTTTTTTTTTTTTATGATTATTTTCTTGTGCTGGAAATGAACAACATCTATGTAACAAGAGATGTCAAATTGTCAATATTTCTTCCAGCAAAAAATTCTTTAATTTTCACCAGGAAAAAAAATAAAGAAACAGACAGTGATTGTTAATTTGTTGCTACTATTTCAGAGTCATATTTATAAATTGTATGCTGCAAACACTTTGTTGGTGTGATTTTTGAATTGTTGATGATTTCTTTCTTTTATTTTAGGATTATTTAATATGCTTTCACTGTTGAAATGTCTTCCTAATATCTCTACTTAAAATTAGAATATACAAGTGTAGACTTTGGCCTAAGGTTAGATGCATATAAGATTACTGGATAAATTTTTGGCACGTAACGTTAGAAGGGAGTGTAAAGAATTGTGGGTATCATGATGCTAGCTTGTAATTTCCTTATTTTACTGAGACAAAAATGATGATGTCACTTGTAAGAACTTATAAGCGAGTTAACATACAGCTTCAACCTTTAATTTTCCTTCCAACTTTATCATTGTCTAATTAGTGGATAAATCCATGTCAGTCTTGCCTACTTCCTCTCTGTGAATCGATGTTTTATGTATTTTGTCTAGGAAACAATAGTAGTATTGTAGACTATGGTCTCAGTGAAGCAGATCCTGAGGTTCATGAAATTATTCACAAGGAGAAGAATAGGCAGTTCAAAAGCCTAGAGTTAATTGCCTCTGAGAACTTTACATCCCGAGCAGTAATGGAAGCTGTTGGCTCATGCCTAACAAACAAGTACTCTGAAGGACTGCCTGGTAAAAGGTAATATTGATCCATTTAATCAAGTTGTCTCCACCCTTTTTTTTGGAGATATTATTATTTAAAAATCATTCTTTACATTTCAGATACTATGGTGGCAATGAGTATATTGATGAGCTCGAAACTCTGTGTCAACAGAGGGCTTTGGCTGCATTTCACCTAGATGCAAAGAAGTGGGGTGTTAATGTCCAACCTTTGTCAGGATCTCCTGCTAATTTTGAGGTTTATACTGCGATTCTCAGTCCACATGACAGGATCATGGTAAAATGTTTCTTCTTTACTCTTTTCATTATATATTATGATGGTTTCAAAATTTAGAATTCCTTATGAAGTAATGCTATACATATACTTAGGGTCTGGACTTACCTCATGGAGGACATTTGTCTCATGGGTTCATGACTCCCAAAAGAAGGGTATCTGGCACATCTATTTATTTTGAGTCTATGCCATATCGACTTGATGAATCTACAGGTGATGTAAACATCAGATTTGCTTGGGAGGTATTCATGGCTTATATTTGTCTGGTTGAGTATTTATAATCTCCATAATATTTCCTGCAGGCCTGGTTGACTATGATATGCTTGAGAAAACAGCTATGCTCTTCCGACCAAAGCTCATAATTGCTGGTGCCAGTGCTTATCCTCGAGATTTTGACTATCCTTGCATGAGGAAGGTAAAGATAAAATGTAGTTTATTTGTTGGTTAGCTTTGTCTCTGATGCCTCCTATTATCCTACTTTAACTATTGATTGATCTTGTCATTATAAATTGGAAGATTGCAGATGCTGTTGGTGCTTTTCTCATGATGGACATGGCTCACATAAGTGGACTTGTTGCTGCATCTGTGGTTGGTGATCCCTTTCAGTATTGTGATATTGTGACAACTACTACTCACAAGGTGAGTTCCAACTGACAGAATTTTAGAGGAGCTCTTTCCACAAGGCATTACTTTCTGTTTGTGACTCAACTCCTGCTTAATAATTTCCAAGTTTGCCATAGTATGTATCATTTGAAGTTTGGGGAGATAGTATTTTAAGGGTGATGTGTTTCAGAGATATTTAGCCATGGATTCTCCAGTACAACATTGCTGTCACTAACATAAGAAATTCTTGCACTTCTCCAGTCTCTACGGGGTCCTAGAGGTGGCATGATCTTCTTCAAAAAAGATCCTGTTCTTGGTGTTGATTTGGAATCTGCAATCAATAATGCTGTTTTTCCAGGGCTACAGGTTAGTTGGTAGCCATCACAGAATTTCTTTTAGTTTCTGAAGAGTTTAATTTCTCTCAATTTCTCTCAATGCATTGAAGCTTGGAAACTGTTGCAAATTATTTCAGGGTGGTCCTCATAACCACACTATTGGCGGACTTGCAGTTTGCTTGAAGCATGCACAATCCCTTGAGTTCCAAACTTATCAAAAGCAGGTGATGTATAATTATGATTAAGCTTTATCAACAGCGTTATGTAATTTATCTAATTAGTTTAGTTATTGTATGTTGCAGGTCATCTCCAACAGTAGAGCTCTTGCGAACCGATTGGTTGAATTAGGATATAAACTGGTTTCCGGTGGGAGTGATAATCACCTAGTTCTCGTGGACTTGAGGCCACTTGTGAGTTTCTTACCTCTTGTCCTATTGAATTAACAGTTTCAATTGTAAAATTTAGTTATGCCTAATCAAAATATAGTATGAAATCAAATGGAAATAGTCCAATTTTTTAAAGAATAATTGACCCAAAAATTCCATTAAAATTGCTTGTATATTCTACTGGTTCCGTTCTTCTATACATGTAAATTAAACTAGAACGTTACCCTTGCAACCTTATGTTCACTCAGTGAAGTCTTGAATCCAAAGTGTTTGCTAAATAATATATGGGGAGGTAGATATTCTTCCATTTACATTTTTTTTTTTTTTTTTTTTGAGATGAAACAAATAACACGCGTTGACAGGGCATCGATGGAGCTCGGGTGGAGAAAATTCTTGATATGGCATCTATTACGCTCAACAAGAATTCAGTGCCTGGTAAGCTTCAACGTATGAGACAATTGTATTAGCCTCTGTTAATTTTGTCATTTATGCCTCCTAAAATTGAACTGCAGGCGATAAGAGTGCTCTGGTTCCTGGTGGCATTCGTATTGGGTCTCCTGCTATGACTACCAGAGGATTCACAGAAAAAGATTTTGTAGCAACTGCTGATTTTATTCACGAGGGCGTGCAATTAACAATCGAAGCTAAAAAATCAGCGCCTGGGTCAAAGCTTCAAGATTTCTTAAAGTTTGTTACATCTCCAGACTTCCCAATGGCGGGTAAAGTGTCAGATCTCCAGGCTAGAGTTGAAGCCCTCACAACCCAGTTCCCAATTCCTGGGGTATGAATATTATATACTATGATTATGTTTTATAAGCTTAAATATTTAAGCTTATTATATTATAGTATAGGGAAATTAAGAATTGAAGCATAAATGCATCATGCAAGGACATAAAAATTTTGGCCTCTTATGTTCAATGTCATCTAAACTTACCAAGTTTAGGCTCATTAAAGCTTTCAACTTTTATTGGTTGATATTAGAGTTGGATTTTGGCTCCTATGTTTAATGTCATCTAATAAATTCAAAATAGAAAAATGACTGACTTAATAAGCTAAAAAGTGCTTAAAAGTCAGTCATTTTCTATTTTGAATTTTTTTAAAAGTTGTTTCGATAAAAGTAGTGCAGAATACTGCTTATTTTATAAGTGATTTTCATACTATAAGCTTATTTTTAAGCTTATAGTTTTTATAACATATTAGGAGATTTGCATGGACAAAAAAAATTATTTTTTTCAAGCATATATTTAATTAACTTGTATTTAGAAAGGATTTGTTTCAAAAAAAAAAATTATTATTTTCATTGAACTCAGTAACTGTAAAATTGAATATCCAAAAAAGTTTGTATCAATCTCGGGCTGCAACTGATGAACAATACACACACGAGCAGGTCAAAATTCGGCTCGTAAAAAATTTTAACTTGTCAACAGATCAAATTTCGGCTAGTTCTGCTAAATGAGTCGAGCTCAAATTTCGGCTAGTTCTGCCAAATGAGTCGAGCTCGAATTTCATTATACTCCATAATTCACCTCGTTCGGCTAGTTCTGCTAAATGAGTCGAGTTCAAATTTCGGCTAGTTCTGCCAAATGAGTCGAGCTCAGATTTCATTATACTCCATAATCCACCTCGTTTAGCGTGTACTGTTTTGTTTAAGCATTCAAAATATTCCTAAAAACTACTTTCTTTTGCTAACCTAAAAATTATTTCTCCTCATCCCACCAGCCCTAGCCGCACACAACATCTCTCAATCTCTCTCTCCCTCACTCACTATCTCTAAGGTTTGCCGTCTCTGCCGCCAACAAACCACCAGCCACGGCCACCACCATCGCACCTTTTTATCCGTTCGTTTCGAGTAGCAGTACCAGAATCCTTAGCTACAGCTCTCCTCAATCTCCCTATCTCCATCGCGAAGTGAAAAAACGTCGCCATCTCTGCCACCCACGACCCACCGCCACGACTAGCTCATCTTCTTCACCCTTTCGAGCAGTAGAGGGAAGAGAGCACAGAGAGTAGCTTGTTCATCTTCTGCACGGTAAGCCCATTTGTTTGCAATGATGGAAATATGTTCGATTGAGTTCAAATTTCTGTTTATTGTGTTGATTCAAGTTAAATGGGAGTATTTAATGCCCATTTGTAATTTGTTTTAGCGGATTTAGGGTTAGGTTTAATAGTCAATTTTAGGGTCATCTTCTCTCACTCTCAGTCTCTTCCACGCTGCCAGGTGAGTTTCCTCTTTCTTTGTATGAAATTTGCTACACTTAGAGGAGGGGAATAATCGAAACATTCTTTTGTTTTCTTCAGCTATGTACATAAACTGATGATTTTCTAACAATTTTGTGATTAATAGTTGAAAAACCTTGTGATTAATAGTTGAAAAACCTGAGAACTTTAGGAATTAAGCGTGAGTGGATGTTATTTGGTAACAATTCAAACAGAAATGGTAGATTTAACTGTAAACATCCTTGAATTGTTATAATTTTTTTTTTAAACAAATTGTTTTGAATCCTAAAGCTTAGAAGCACCTAATTTTAGCACTTAATTTCAGTCCTTTGATTTTTCGTCATTAATGCTTATAATTATGCTTTGAAGTTGAATTCATTCTTTTGAAAGTTTGATCTATATGTTACTGGGAATTAATTGTTTGATTGGTGTGAATTTTCAGTTTGATTCAATATGCCGAAAAAGAAAACATCAAAGGTGATTAAGGTATCAGAGAAAGCAGCCCCTCTAGTACAATCAGAAAAACCATCAAAGCAAACTGAACAAGTGGAAAAGGAAGAAACAGAAAAATCGGCGGAAAAGAAACCAATTAATGAGATTGATGAAATCTTCTCTTCTGGGAAGAAGAGGAAGAAATCAGAGCAAGCTTCAAATGTAAATGATACTGAAAAGAAGAAGAAGAAGAAGAAAAAGAAGGATAAAGAAGATAAAGAGGGAAGATTTTCCAATCTGCCTTCAAAACAAAGAAAGAAGACACAAGAAGGTCTCACAATCTATACAGAAGATGAATTAGGTATTAACCATTCAAGTGGTGGAGACACCCCACTCTGCCCTTTTGATTGTGATTGTTGCTTTTGATTATTCTTATTGATTGATACCTACACAAATCTGCTTGCTTTTAAAGAACAACATATTCAGATTTTGTTCTTGTTTCTTAATTTACCATTTGTGATTTTGGAATTTTTAGCTTGTCAGAATTTTTGTTCATGTTATACTTTTTCCCTTCAAAGAGAAAATCTATCTGTTTGCAGTTTCATTTTGCTGAAGATAGATTAAACTTATATGTATTACATTATCATTAAAAACATTGCAATCTAGTTTAATCCTATAATAAATATTTATTTATTCATTCAAATTCGAAAACAAAGTACTTAGGGTTAGAAAATCCTACTCTTGACTCATCAATGGTGCTTAATCTAATCTAAACTTGTTAATATTATTTTCAGTACATTGCAGGTGATACTGCATCATCAAAACGACCTCATGGTATCAAAAAAGCAAAATTGAAGATAATACTTGATGAATCTTTTTTATATGCTGTGAACCTAGAGGTGGCCAAGGGCCTGTTCCAGGCCGCGGCCTGCCGGGCCACGGTTTGAAGGGGGCTAAACCATAACCTGCTAGTTGAACCGCCAGGCCAGTGAACCGGCGGTTCGCCAGCAGGACAGTTAACCGGCGGTTCGAGAACGGTTCACGTTTTATTACGGTTACAGTTCGAAATTTCGTCGAACTTGAATCGGACCGCCGACCGAACGGTTTTGATTTGGCTGGTTTAGGTTCGGAGCGGGCTGGACCGGTTCTGAGCTAGGCGGGCCTAGCGGGCCAACCCGTCGCATGACCACATCTATGTGAACCGTTATCAATGTGTAAATGAAAAGTTTATGAAAATGGTAAAGAAAAGGGTGTTAAGAAAAGGGTGTTCAGAAGTAAAGTTCTGGACTTGAAGGAAGTTAAAGAAAATAAAATTTTATTCTTGGATTTAAATTCTATTAACCTTAGCCAACATCAACTAAGAATAGAAAATAAAAGAGCTCAATGTCAATAATTTAATGATATTGATGGATCTGAGTATTAACTACTAAAGTATTAAATATTTTGTATAACCTTTACATTGCATTGTATTATTTATCTATTATTTTAATGATTTATTGTATTTTCAATTATAATATAATGTTAATTGCTAAACTATTTTAATATTAGTGTTCTATTCCTATCTTATATAATATATTATAAATAAAATAATTTATTATAATTTATAAAATCAGTTCTAGTCGAATTTTTTTTATTTTATTGTTTGGATTTTTTGCGAATTCTATTGAAGACGGAATTATGTATTTTTACATTTATAACATATCATCTGTCTCTGTGTTTTTAACTAAGTTCAAGTACAAAATATTACAAATCGTACATAAAAATATGTAATATTTTTTTTAAAATTAGTAATTTAAAATATTGTGCTAAATATGAAATTTATTAGGTTTCCGAAATTTGAAAGTTACAAAATCGTTTTTCTTAACCGGTGTGGGAAAAAAAACAAAAAAATAAAAATAAAAATTAAAAAAAGAGTTTTGGAGTTTCCTTCTCTTGAAATTCGCCAGTCTCTCTTTCATTATCTACAGGCTCTCTCTCTAGAACTCAGATTCTATTTTAGGGTTTGGCACTGATTTCTACTCACAGAAGAAAATTGTCTCCATTAGAGAGGCAATAAGAATTACCTGAACATGGCTTCTAATCCCGCTAATCTATGGGTGCTATTGGGGCTTGGCCTTGCTGGAATTGTATTTATGACCAGAAAATTGAAGAAAGCTATTAGAGAAGATTTTGGTGCTTTTGTAGAGAAGTTTCAGCTTCTTCCTCCACCGCAGCCTGCTCCTCCTAAAGCTCCTCATCCTCTAACTGGCCTTACTTTTGCCGTCTCCGATGTGTAAGTCGTGGTTGCGCTTGTCTTAGCTAGTAAAGTTCAATTTTATTTTTGATGAATTACGAAAATTCTACCTATTTACCTCTATATGAGTACGTAAAGCTAGTAGATGGAGTATTGAAGAACTCGGTTTTGACGCTAGGAATAGTTTTTGGTCATCTTGAGTTTGAAGAAAACTTTTAATTTAGGCCTGTGCCTTTAGTGCTGAAAGCGTTAGATATTGGAACTTGGCGGAAGTTGTATATTGCTTGTATCACTTGCCACTCCTTGTTTATTGGCCCAAATTATCAAATAATTGGTGCACTCTATTAGATTTTTTTTTTTTTTTTTAAAAAAGAATAGTAAAAGAAGAGAAAAGGCTGAAGAATTAGTCATTAGAGTCTGTTTCTGATGATAATCTCCTTAAGGAATATCTGCAAATACATTTAGGCTCGATTGGCTCTGTATTTTTTTTTTTTTTTTAAAATCAAGTTTGGTTAAATAGAGGGGTTGAATCTCCCATATATGTTTTCATGCAATTGAAATTATTCTCCTTGTCATTTTAAAGTGTTCCTCCCCCTCCCTCCTTCCCTTAAATTAAGTTGGAACTTTGGTAAAATTTTAAAGTTTGGCCTATAACTGATTCGGGCTTAATTGAAATTGATTTGGTAATCTTTCATTAGTTTAAAGTTTAAACTAGAAAGCACATTGTTTACTGATTGGTATATTTGTTATTAAATTGTCATTTTTTTCAGCTATTGTCAAAGTGACCATGGAGAGATGTGAGATACTTAAATGAATGATTGTTTTCATTTATATCAAAACAGTGGTATTTGATAGCATCGGTAATGAGCTAGCTATTCTACAGTTCAAAATATGAAACAGAATATAGGATAATTGTAAAAAATATTTATTTGTACAAGGATGTTTATATATGACCCTCGGCCGCCAATTTATTCGGAACATTTATGTGTTTCTGCGTAACATGTTGCCGTCTCTTCATTATCTTGTCCCTCCTAGAGTGACTGTTGTGATTTTCAGGTTTGATATTGAAGGATATGTGACTGGATTTGGCCATCCAGATTGGATAAGGACTCATGAGGCAGCTTCTATGACATCTTCTGTAGTTTCAACACTTGTTGAAGGAGGTGCCACTTGCATTGGAAAAACTGTTGTGGATGAATTGTGTTATAGGTATGTGTTTGACATGTCTTCATTTGTCATATTGATTGCTAATTATGAGCATCCACACATTTAATAACTGAATATAAGTATTTAATGGTTCTCTCCTGTTCATAAATTAATATGTACTTGAGAAATATTCTTACAGGTTACATTTATGTGAATAGATACATGCATAGCTATGCCTATTTTCCCATGGTGGTGGTGTAATAGTTTTTCTAATATCAGATATGAGCTTTTTTTTTTAATGTGCTCTGTTTTTCTTTTTCTTTTCGGAAATGCCTTTTCAGTATCAATGGAGAAAATAAGCATTATGATACGCCCACCAATCCTGCAGCACCAGCACGTGTCCCAGGTGGTTCCTCCAGTGGAGCTTCTGTTGCTGTGGCTGCGAATCTAGTTGACTTCTCTTTAGGTGAGCTGCTTGTTTGATGTTTGGACAGCTTAGAAGATAAGTCTTATTGCATAGTTTACTTTGTTGTTCTGCTATTTTATTCCTACATATTTAGGATAGATTTTTTTGAATGATCAATTTGTCTTTCACGACTAAAAAAACTAATTCTTACAGCATTTGTTTTTCTAGTTTTATTATTTTATTCTTTATATCTGTTAAACATGGATATCCGAATTCCAAATTTTATCATGGATTCTTTCAAGTTTTTATTTAGTCTCTAATGAAAACCTTTATCTCCATATGTTGTTTTCTGTCATTTACTTGCTAATGCATATGATGATATGAATAGAAAATAATAGAATAGTTAGTTGTTATTGAGAGTCTATTGTAGTAGTAGTCTGCACCACACTTGATTACTGCTACTGTGACTTCTGTTAGGGTTTGTTACTCATTGGATGGGAAATAGAAAGTAGCTGGTGCTATAAGGGCATCGACCAATCAGTTATGCGCGTATACAGTATTCTATGTTCATTTTCTCTACTTCTAATAAGAATCACTTTCTCTCTCTCTCTCTCTCTCTCTCTCTCTCTCTCTCTCTCTCTCTCTGTCTCTCTCTCTAGTTCTTTCTCTGATCTCTCCCATCTTTCTCTAGAATTCTTGTCTACTTGTCAAATGAGCTCATATATCCTTAGTGATCTGCTCTACTGTTAGGTGGTTTATAAGTTGGTCCTGCTTCCTCTTGTTCTTCTTCTTATGTTTATTTTAAATATTTGCTGTTTTTCTTATATCCTTTCCTTAATAAATCTGAGAGCTTAGATGAAAAACATAAGATAGTATGTGATGTTTGTTTGGCTGAACACTAAGTTGCCTGATCCAATGTGCTATTAATTGGCAAGAAAGAAAACAAAACCATCTCTACACTGCTCATTTCAATGTGAAGTTTCATGTTCTTCAATGTTAACATTGTTCAGTATCAAATTACTCTTCTATTTTCAGCTGTGAACAGTGCAACCAGAAAATTCAGTTAAAGTGAGAAATCGGGTTTCTTTTGTGTACCTCATCCAAACATGTTGTGGCAGGTGTTGACACTGTTGGTGGTGTGAGAGTGCCTGCTGGATTTTGTGGCGTTATGGGATTCAGACCTTCATATGGCATTATTCCTCACTCAGGAATTATACCTGTCTCGGCAAGTCTGGATACTGTCGGTATGTATGGATATTACTTTGTATCATTTATCCTAATGTCCAAATGTTTACTTCTCATTCTGTGTTTCAGAAAATATATACAAGCTAGCATGGATTAAGTATTTTACTATCTTGCTACTAAATTCATAACAATAAGACAAGTAAACAGTAATCGTAACAACTGATTACATAAGAGAATGAATTACTGCTGCTCTGGCTTTAGTTTGAGCCGTGCCTTCTTTTTGCCCTGGTATGAACTACAGACAAACTTGCTTAAATGGATATTAGCTGATACAAGCAGAGTTCTGTCTGAACAATCTGTTATGAACCCTGCAAGTCTTGGTTCAAAGGTTCCATTAGTTTACAAAAATTCAAAATTTTGTTTGGTTTACAAGAATTCAAAAATTTGTTCTTTGTATAGTAATGAAAATCAAATCAAGTTTCAGTTTTATGTAAAGAGTGTTTGCACAATTTGTTGACTGAGTTTTTTGAAGCATGTTTTAAGTTATTCCCTAAAATGCAGAGTAGTACTTGGCATTTTGTTTACCTCTTTAGATTATGAAGTCTAAATTTAGTACAGATCTATGGTTAGTACATGCATTAACTTGGGAGATGTTTCAGTTAAATGTATCATCACCATGGTTTTGTGTAAGACCAATATTATTGACTTCATTAACTTGTAAGATAGTTCTGCTAAATGCACTATTACTGCGGCTTGTGTGCCAAAATTAGCTACAAAGGTTGTTTTCATCAGAACCTATAGTTTGCCTATTCTCTTTCTCCTCACTTGGATACTTATATGAAGCCCTGCATTATGCTGATCCTTTGTGTATGCCAGTATTTAATTTATTCTGGAATATAATTCTTGCAGGATGGTTTGCTAAGGATCCAAGTGTTTTGCGTCGTGTTGGGCATTTGCTATTGCAGCTGCCTTATGGAATTCAACGAAATCCCAGGCAAATTATAATAGCTGATGATTTTTTTCAATTATTAAAGATTCCAGCAGACAGGGTTGCTCAAGTGGTGGTTAGATCCAGTGAGAAGCTTTTTGGAAGTATGTCATATTCTTGTATGTTTAAGTTATTCAATTTTGTGTGAGTAATTGTTTTCTTGTTGCTGCATGTATGTATTTTTTTGGTTTCAAAATATGGGATTTGGCTCAATATATAGCTCATGAATTTTTTCCAGGACAAACATTGAGACATGAGCTTCTGGAAGAGATTCTATTCTCTAAAGTTCCGAGCTTGAAATTGTTGCATGACAAGAAAAGAAATGGTGAAGTCAGACCTCCTTCAGTAAGATTGCTAGCAAATATTATGCAGCTTTTGCATAGGTGAGAATTATATATCTGTCCTGTCACAAGAAGATAATAATTTGCACCAGCTGAAAAATAGTAATTTTTGAGCTAAGTTTTTGTTTGATTGCAACGGTACTATTTTTTTTTTTTTTTTTTTTTGAGGGGGTGGAGGTGGGTGGTGTTTGTGTTTACAAGCTATTACAATCAAGAGTGGATAACCTGAATAGGTGTTATCTCCCCCATCCTCTTGTGCCATTGAGCAAATAATTTGCTCAGATAATCATGATGCAATGGCCTACAAATGGTCTTTGAATTTAAATGTGTAAATTTCTTGTGATGTTTGATATGGGATAATTATAAGCGATTAAATCAAATAATTTGTTTCTTGACTATTATATTCTTTAGCTTGAGTCTAATTTTGGAAATTTATTTGTCTGTCTTTTCACAGACACGAATTTAGATATAATCACCTGGAATGGGTTAACACAGAGAAGCCTGATCTTGATAATAATCTCTCTGCACTGTTAAAAGAAAATTGGGATATACCAGATGCAGATATGGATATCTATAAGTCCATCAGAAATGAATTGCGTGCAGCTATAAATTCACTATTGAAGGTAATGGTTGTGGTTAGTTGTGGAAGTGTTTCAATTTTTTTTTTTTTTTTAGGAACAATTCAAATATACTTGTTAGAATGATAAATGAAATTATTGAAGTAAATTAGCATGAAGTTTGTAAGCATTTATATGAGTTATTAATATAAGTCGCTTGAATGTTAGTTACAAGAAGTTGATGTTAATCTCTCAGTTTTCTCATCTCTCACAGTATAAGGTGTGTTTGTGTACATGTAAAAGTGTTGCCATTTACAGAAGGGAAGGCTATGTATAAATGTGCAACCTTCTTTTTTTTTTTTTTTTTTTAATATAAAGGGATACTCTTAAAGTGTATTGTTTAGTGTGTTCTCTTAGGAATGCATTTCTATATAATAGAAGTGGCATCTGAACCCCCAAAATCTTACAATGGACAATAGAAAGGTGAGAAAATAATATGCTAGTAACTTAAAATTTTCCGTCCTGTTAGATTCCCTGAAATTTGAAATTCCCATTGTGCATGGAACGTTTGTGTGCCAGGGTTGTCCGCAAGAAAGGCATATTAGTTATCAATATCAGTGATTTAGGCTCTTGCAATGTTTGCCAACCCAGTCGGCTCAATGCCAAACAATCTAAGCCCTCATTAGACAGACGTTAGACTTAAAAGCATAAAGCATAGTAGGTGGGTTAGGGGATATGCTAACGAAGAGCTGATAACAGGCCTTCTAGCGGCCACTGAAAGGTCACCCTCTTGTTCTGTCTATAGATGAACATTCCTACTATGCAGTGTGCGACAATGAGCCCTTGGTTGTGCAGTCATGAGGTTCTAAAATTGTGTCTGGAATCATGGGTTAAACCTCGGAAACAGCTTTCTGAGAGTGGGAAGCTCCGTGAGTCTATTGGACTTTTTAAGCCTGCATTTTTGAAAGTCTAATATTACCATATCTTATACTGCATAGTGTATTTTACTCTTTCCATATTAATGGTTTTCTGGTAGTGGAATGTTGATTTTGTTTGTTATGTTCATACTTCTCATTGATATTAATCATTATTGTTTCAAAATTTTATTGGGTTCAGGATGATGGAATTTTGGTCATCCCTACAACTCCTTGTCTTCCTCCAAAACTTGGTGCGAAAGAGTTGATATCCGAGGATTACCAGATCCGTTCATTTAGTCTGTTGAGTATTGCAAGCCTATCAGGTTGCTGTCAGGTGAAGTGCTTTCTGTCTCATTTTACCAACTGTCTCGTACTATATCTTGGAAATTTAATTTTTAAGATAATATAATTTTGAATTTCTTCTTATAATGATAGAATTATGAGCATAATTTGATTTGAGCCTACATATTTCATTGATGCTTCAGGTCACTATTCCACTTGGACATCATGACAAGTGTCCTGTTTCAGTGTCCTTCATAGCCAAGCATGGGGGTGATCGCTTCTTGCTGGATACTGTACAGAACATGTTTGCATCTCTACAAGAGCAAGCTGATGTGCTTGTGAACTCCAAAACATCTGATAAGGCTGACAGTCAGGAAAGATCTGCTGACATGGCTAAGGAAAAGGTATGTGTATCTCTGATGTTCTTGATCTTCTAGAGATTTCCAGATTTCGCAAAGAAATTTAGCTGGTGACTATTTTCAATAGCCTGCTGATCTTCTTTTGTTTTACCTGATCTATTGAATGCTCAGTGTATTTGCAAGTATTACTATAAACTTATTTTTTGGAGAGAGATTTCAGCTTTTCAATTTAGGCATATTTTAACTTAAGAGGGCTTTTCTTAATTGAAAATTTTCTGTTTACAATGAACTTTACTATCAAGTTCATGTTTCCAATGAGTAAAACTGAAATGTAGTTCACTTATTAGCAAGAAGCCTATCATACCAAGGGGGATTCTTGTAAACTTATTTCAAAAGAATTGCACTTGTTTTTATTTATTATATTCATGGTAATTTTTGTGGTTAGTAGTTAACAGCGTAGACTGTGTAAGTAGTTTGAAAGGGAGATAAGCTAAAGAATTTACCTATCACACAAGGCTTATCGCTTATTTGACCTATTAGTGTATATGGTGAAATTTTTTGGGATCCATTTCACTGATTCCAGTTAGTAAGAGGGACCCTTTTTTTTTTTTTTTCCTGAACAGCAAATTAAGTTTTTTAGTGAAGTTATTAAGGTTCGAATCCTTGACTTCAGGCTAGGGAGTTGCATCACTCTAACCATTTGAGCTAGAGGTCATTTGCTAAGAAATAGATTCTAAAAGCTAAAGAAGGTTCAGTTACTTGGATTATTTTTTGCATTCTTATAATATCATGAGATTTTGTGTCCTTTGTTTTATTTAAATGCAAGATTGTTTGATAATGTTCTAAATTTTACGTTTCCTATCATGTGGTGCTGACTATCAAATTTGGCATGAATTATTCTTTCTATATTTCCTTGGTAACTTCATATGTTTTGAATTCTACTGCCAGGGCAACCAAGCATTCAAAGACAAGCAGTGGCCAAGAGCTATTAGCTATTATACTGATGCTATCAAACTGAATGACAAAAATGCTACATATTACAGCAACAGAGCTGCAGCTTATCTTGAAGCAGCTAGGTATACTTTAATTATTGAAGACTATCTCATCAATTAATAAATATCGTAGCTTGAAGATTTTTTTTTTTTTTTTTGAACTTACAGTTACATTCAAGCTGAGGCTGATTGTACCAAAGCTATTGACCTTGATAAGAAGGTAATTCTTGCTGGAAAGGAAGTCTATTTGATTATGAAAATTCTGTGATGCTATGCATAGAGTATGTTGATGTGTTATTTGCATGTAACTGTAAATTATGATCTTACTTTGATAATGTATATTGTTTTTTGTTCTTTACTTTCAATAACATTTCCGAAGTTCTCCTCGGTCATCACCATTCTTTGCTTACAACTTCATAGCTTCACCTTGGTTATGTTTAGCATTCAATAGACAACAGGTCAGAGTACTATACAATAGCATTGTGTTTGTCATGGCTCCCTGATTTAGAAAATGATGACACAATTCTCATACTAAAAAGATAGTTCCCATGCTTAATATGAAAATGAATCTGTTCTGCTTTTCTGATTTCTTGTCTTGATTGAAGCATTTGTATTTTTAGTATTGCTAAATGTCTGATGACTTGGAGTTGGATGTGCTCTGCCAAGACCATATGTGACCCAACAGTAATTTTTATCTCCACATATTGGAATTGTGTAACTTTGCGTTGAAGAAAAATATTTTCTTCTGCTGCATTTTAACAATCTGTTGGAAATGTCCTCAAGTTTGAATAATTTTTCATTGGATCTCTTTGCAAATTGATCCAAGTTTTGGTCAATGGAATGCAGCAAAGGCATAAGAAGTTAGTTTTGTGCTACTGTAGCTTTTCTTCTACGTGTTGGAATGACAAGTTTTTGAGTCATGGAAGCCCCATGGGAGAGGTTATGTAATATAGTTGACTTTCCTCTAACCTTTGTAAGGCTAGGAACTTGGTACTAAGTTTCAATTATCTTTTCCTGCAGTTGATTCTGGGGGTAAAGTGTTCCAAAATTTTTTACATTCACCATCTGTTCTGTAATTAGGTATTGACACACAAACTGTTGAGTGATCATTGTGAAGGTAGTGATGGAAGTGAGCCTCAGTGTTCTTAGTGAATGCTAGTAGGCGAGCATCATACTCTTGCAAGGAGAGTAGATGTCTCCTTAGGGGAGGAGCACTTTGGTCATTATAGAGTGAAAAACCGGTGCATGTCTCCTTGTGTGGGGTTTTATAGGCAAAACATTGGTTACCTTGCTTTTCGAATTTGCAACTGATACAACTGGCAAGGAATTGAGAAATTCCACTTAACTTAGACTTATGAAATTTTGTATCGAATAGTAATAAATAAATAAAAAAGTGATTCAATTTCCTATTTTCTTCAGGTTCAAAGTTCAAACAGAACTTTGGCTCATGAAAACACGTATAGCGGATAATTAAAAAAGCTGTTTGTATTTCCTCTTCTTTATAGCTCAGTTTTGAAAATTGTATTATAACTCTATTGCATTGTTTCTTGCTTTTTACATGTTGCAGAATGTAAAGGCCTATCTACGGAGAGGCACAGCACGAGAGAGGCTTGGTTATTATAAGGAGGCAATTGAAGGTGAGATTGAGATATTACTTCGTAGTTTTACTGTTTTAACTGCCATTGCGATATGGGAGATTTGCTAGTTAGTTGGGCCCTTTGTTCATCCTACTTAATAACCAATCAGATTTAATAACATTGAACTTACAAATGAAATACTTGGGTTCAAATTTGTTTTTTACATTCACATGCAATTGCCTATAGAAATTGGTATCAATGACCATTTTCAAATCCTGTAAATCCTTATAGGTTCCATATGAAATGAAACATATTATTAATTTTCTTTCTCAAAATCCTTTTGCTTCCCGTTCAAGAATGGTTCTCCCCCGATCTTCCCTTTTGGCATTTGCCCTCTAAACTTCCAAGCAAAAGCAGATCTAAATCTCTATTTGTTCCTTCCCTCCTCATATTTCCCAAATACATTACAATTTAATTACATGTAATATGATGTTATTGTTTGCTATAACATAAGCAATGACACTTGTTGCTCTGCAGATTTTAAATATGCTTTGGTGCTTGAGCCAACCAACAAAAGAGCAGCTCTCTCTGCAGAAAAATTACGGAAGCTATTCTTCCAGTAGGGTGATTGGAGTGAACATATGATGACGATGATGAAACTTTGCAAATGATCAAAAATATATTTTTGTGAAAGCCTCATTTGGTTTTTTTGCAAAGGACCATTCGAGCAAACATTTTGATGATGGCACTCAACGATTATTTTCATGCACAAAAACTCCTCGAAGATTGCTTTGGGAGCAGAGATGGTAGAGTAGTCCTTTGTGGAAAGCATAAATTTTAAAAGTATACTAGTTTGTTTTGTTTGATACAAGTTGATCAAAAACTTAATAAATTATCACCATTGTTAGCATATCCAATTATGATGAAATTTTGTTTATTTTCAATGTTCTATATCGGCTGTAACTTTCATCTTGAGTTGGTAATGATCTTGATTATATATAGGGTATAAGTAATTTTCCCCCCTTCTCTCCTGTAACTTAATTATACATTGTGAATCTGTGATAGCTTCAATCTGATCTGGTTCTCGACGAAAATATGTTCATCTTGGCTTAAAACCGGAGTGAGGAGCCAGCAGAAAGATGAGGTTTGCTATTCTTCTATGGTTTATGTTTGGTTCTGTACAAATTGTAGCTGTAATTCTCATATTCTTTCACCGTTGAACTGGCTAAATAACTGTTAACAAAGAAATTTATAGAATATGATTATGGTTATCTTGAATTATGGTTTACTAAATATCATCAAACTACAGGCTACGGTCACTTTTAGAATTGACCGTCTAATGATCAAATGTTATTAGTTGAGTGTTTAACAATGAAAGTACAAATACTCTTTGGGCTTATTTAGAACTTTCCAGGGGTACAAATGTTTTTCGGTGCTCAAGGATTAGTCGGATTTAACATAGACCATAAAACGGGGCTAATCGCTTAAGGATTAGTCGGATTTAACATAGACCGTAAAACGGATTTAACATTGACTAACATAGACCGTAAAACGGAGTTAATCACTCAAGGATTAGTTGGATTTAACATAGACAGGATTAGTTGGATTTAACATAGACCGTAAAACAGATATTGAGCATTTTAACATAGAACTTAAAATGTACATGACATTGATACTTTGTGAATAAAATCCAAAAAAAAAAGGAAAAAGAAGAAATTGTCAAAGCATAGTTGAGAAAGAAAAATCCAAAATTTTTGTAATTTATCTATAATAATAAAAGCATAAACTAAGATAATAATTTAGTATGAACAACAAGTAGATTGTTTAGTAGCACTTACTTCATCATTAATACTAAGTATTTCTTTCCCAACAAGAACATTTTTACTATTACCATTACCTTTAATTTTACTGTTACTATTATCATTCCCATTATCACTACTGAGTTTAGCCTTTTGCACTGTAATTTCATGGATTTTACTGATCATTTCAAGAAATGCTTGTTCAACATTTAAATTCTCCAAAGCTGAAGTTTCCATGAAACATAAACCTTCTGCTTCTGCAAGATTTTTCCCTTCTTCTTCATCAACTTGTCTTGAATTTCCCAGATCAGATTTGTTTCCAACAAGAACAATTACCATTTCTGAGCTACTGAATTCTCTTACTTCTTTTAGCCATTTCTTCACATTCTCAAATGTTACTCTTCTTGTTATGTCATATACTAATAATGATCCTAATGCTCCTCTGTAATATGAACTTGTTATTGCTCTAAACCTGCAAATTTATTTACAAATTTTGATTATATAAACATTTTTAACGAGTATTTGAGCGTTTAAACTAATCAAAACACTGTAAAAGCCATGTTTGTCAAAATGTGTCCTTATTTGTTGTTGGTGCAGTGACAAGGGCATGTTCCTAACCTTATCATTATTAAGCTTGCTAATGGGTTACTTTGTCTACTTATCAACTTTTATATTATAAACTGCATTAATCAAGGATGCTTTTCATTATAATTAATTTTTGTCCCCACCTATATGGAATAAAGTTTATCTTTTCTCTATTTCCATTACGGTTTTATAGATCACCCTAATTAGCTAGCATTAATGACATGAAAAATACAGCCTACAACATTCAAAATAGTACAATTTTTGCTAATTATTATTGTCATTAAGGGGGAAATTTAAATACTAATTCAACTTTTATTATCAATCCGAGTCTCGAGTCGAGTTTTTATCAAGTTTTTATCAAGTAAACACTGAGCTGCTCGCGAACGGCTCGGCTCGGCCCTAATTAGAAGGGTGTAGATAAGAATTTGAACAACCAAACCATGCTAAATTAACCAGTTAAGGTTGTCTGTCATGTTCTTCCTTACAGCAAAATGAATCAAATCAAGCATATATATATAAAAGAAAATACCTTTCTTGGCCAGCAGTATCCCATATTTGAGCTTTGATGATCTTATCAGCAACTCTTATATTTCTATAAGCAAATTCAACTCCAATAGTTGGCTTAGAATCAAATTTGAATTCATCTTTTGAAAATCTTGATAGCAGATTTGATTTCCCAACTGCTGAATCCCCAATCAGTACTGCTTTAAACAGATAATCACACTCTTCATCATATGATCCCATCATCACCATTTCAAAGAAAACTTCAAATTTTCAAGAAACACCAGAAAGAAAGAAAGAAAAGGCATATGTTGGAAAAGTCTTTCTTTCCACATATATAAATTCCAAAAAAGGTCACTTCATCAATACAAATATTTATTTATATCTAATTTCAACATTAATTATATGTTTTTTAGTTAATTATTAATGATTATTAATAATTAACTTTGGTGGGTTTTTTTTTCCTTTAATTTTGATGGTTACATGTGAAACCATGGATAAGGACGTTAGGCAATTTTTTTATATTCTCCTTAAATATGAAGGACCAATCTTATAGCTCCATCTCAACAAACGACCAAACAGTTGGAAAAGTAACTGTCATCTTATGTACACGTGGGAGTTTTTGAATGGATGTTCATTCATTGGGTTATGACTGTCGTGTTACTTGATCATGGATTAATATTTCTAGCTACAACATTGTATTCTTTGCTTAAAACTATTATTATGCTTTACTCATAATGGTTCATCATTTCAGAGCTCTTCTTTTTTGTTGAGAGTTTTAATTATTCTTTAGATTTTATATTTATTAGTTGGTGAGTGGTTAATTTATTCCCTAACCAATAACTAATTCAACATTTTATTTTAATATCATTTTTAAAATAAATAAAAAATTGATTTTTCCTGTAAATATCTTTTAATATATATGTTCTTATCTCTTTGAGATGATAAGATTTATAATTGATATACCTGAAAACGGTGCCGTATGTAAAAAAATAAATAAATAAATAAATAAAGAATTAAAATTGATATTTTTATATTCTATTGAATATTTTAGCATTAGAAAATTTGTCAAGGAACTTAAAAATTTAAGAGGGTTACATATTTTCTAAAACGAATAAAATAACATATTTTTCAAATAATCCTATTATGCTCTTAATAAAAATAATAAAAAATTATATTAAATAATAAAAAATATAATATCTACAAACAACAATAAATTTTTCCTCACATTTATTCTTAAAAAAACTAAATTTTTTTATCTTACACAGAATCTTCATTCAAAAAAAAACAACAATCAATTATATAAGTCATATATTAATATATATAATGTTTATTGCAATTTACATAACAGTATATATATCAATATATATGATTTATATATACGGATATAAACGATCTTTACGGCAGTATATATACCGATATATATGTTTCTTATATACTAATATAAATGATTTTTGCTGTAGTATATATGATTTATATATACTAATATAAATTAACTAAAACTAGTATATATAATCATATATATTAGTATATATATTGCAATAAATATAAGCAGTGAATATAACTCATATATAGTAATATATATAATTCATATATACTACAATATATGAAATCCATTGTAATCAAATAAAGTCGTCAGTCTGATAAAAAAAAGAAGAAGACGAAGTCCAATCTCCAATCAGAAGACGAAGAAGAAAAGAAGTCCGATCGGAAGAATGAGACAAAGAATAAGAAGTATGATCGAGGAAGAAAAAGAAGTTATGTAAAAGATAGAAAAAAAATTCAAAAATAGAAGGAGATATCTTGAAAGTGTGCATGAATTTAACTTTTTTTAAAAAGAAAATCTAAACTAATTTTAATTTATTCAAATTTATATACTTAATTAATTTTAAATAAAATGAGTAATTAATAGTAATTTAGTCACTTACATTAAAATATGTTATTTTATTAATTTCTCAAAATTTAATTTTTAAAAATAAGTGTTACGATCCTACCATTTTTTGAAATTCAATCAATTTAATAATTTGTTCATAATTTTTTTTTTAATTTTTTATCATATTTAAACTAAAATATAATTTTAGAAAAGTAAAATATTAAATACTAAATAAGTATAGAAGGTTGTGAGTAGTTACAACAGTTTTTATATAATGAATTTGAGAAATTAGTTCTAATTTATGCACCGAAAAAGAATTGTAATACACTTTTTCAATAAATAAAATAACAAATTAATGTGTCTTTTGGTCACAACTAATAACAAATATTTATTTTTTTTATTTTAGTGATTAATATCATTTTTGTAACCATAATATTTAGTTTAATGCCAATGAGGAAAAAGGGAAAAACCTACTTTCAATTCAAAATTTCTCATCTTATATAAGCATAATATGAATGGCTATACAAAAATAAAAATAAAGTTAGAAAATGTTTTCCTTAATTGTCGCCCGACGGGTCGGTTAAAATTTAATATTTTTCTTAACCGTGGCCTGACAAACCGTGTTTTATTTAACCGTGATTCGACGGGTCGATTAAAATTTAATGTTTTTTCTAACTGTAGTCTAGCATAACAAGGTCCGTAACCGTAGTCTGGCAGGCTTAACAGTATATTTTTATAGATTTTTTTCATTTATTTTTCTGTTAAATGAGATGAAAATAACTGAATTAAACTGTATTTTAAATTCAAATAATTTAGAAAAATAAAATTATATTCTTATAATTAAGCCCTCCTATTTTCAAAATTAAATTTAGTTTATTTTGTCATTATTCCATCTTTATAAAATTTGCACTCTGAAAAAGAATTGAGATTTTATTTAATTTAATAACAAATTGAACCTTAGAGTTACTAATTGTTTGTTCACATGGGAAGCAAATAACAAACAAACAAACAAAATGACTGCCAAATGGGGTGAAAGAATGAGTCACGGGTGCCGCTTGTCACGGGCCTTTTTCTATCACAAACAATAACATTTTTTTTTTTCAAGGAATCCAACTTCATGATATGGTCCTTTTAATTACCTTTTTATTAGGCAATTAACATGACTTATATATTAGTCAATTTTAAAATAAAAATAATTATTTTATTTATAAATAGTTTATACTAATCATATACTTGTTGTATATTCTTTTTTCTTGAGGGAAGAGGATTTTATACAGCTTATATCCTGGTTATATACATATTAGAAGTGAACAAATTTAGCTTTTTACACTGACATCTAAAATTTTATTATTCATATAGTGATTGTAATTATTATATTTGATTCCTTGTATTGTATATATTGGTTGATGTATGTAGATATTGTGATAAGAAACAAAAACCTCTAAAATCAAACAAAATCAAACTAAAACAGAATCAATCTAGAGGAGTAGAAATAGCGTAATTTGTTATCATTGTAATAGTATAAATATGTCTAGAGCAAAAATGAAAGACAGTAATCAAAAATAAAAAAGCACTTTATGGATTAAAATAGTCACCAAAAGCATGGTTCCATGTTCCTTAAGAGAAAAGAATAATTTGTAAACTGCCTTATCATATACGTAGATGATATGATTATCACTGGTAATTATAAGGAAGAGATGGAGGCTCTGAGAGACAACCTTTCCAAGGAATTCGAAATGAAAGATCTTGGAAGTTTGAAATATTTCCTCGGGATAGAAGTCTCAAAATCTAAGCAGGGAATTTTTATTTCTCAGAGGAAATATGTTCTAGATCTACTGGCAGAAACATGATTACTAGATTGCAAACCTGCTAATACACCAAAAATAGTAAATCATGGTTTACGATTCGTGGAAGGTACTGAGTTGGCAGATCATGAACAATACCAGAGGCTAGTAGGAAAATTTATATATCTTTCACATACCAGACCAGACATAACCTATGTTGTTGGTATAATCAGTCAGTTCATCCATAAACCACAGAGAGACCATATGGAAGCTGCGCTTAGGATTGTACAGGGATCTTTAGGTAGAGGTGTAATGTTCCGAAAGAACGGTCATTTGGAAATCCAAGCATTTATTGATGCAGACTGGGCAGACAATCTAGTTGACAGGCGATCAACTTCTGGTTACTTTACTTTTGTTGTTGAAGGAATTGTTACTTGGAAGAGTAAAAACCATAAAGTTGTTGCTCTTTCAAGTGCTGAAACTGAATTTTGAGGAATTGTCAGAGAACTCACATAAATTTTTTGGCTAAGGAAACTATTAAAGAAATCGGCTTTATGTCAAACACTTGTGAATTGATGTGTGATAAGAAGGCTGCAATAAGTATCCCAGAAAATCTAGCTCAACACGACCGAACAAAATATGTTGAAGTTGATTGGCACTTTATAAAGGAGAAGATTGAAACTGGAATCAACAAACCGGCTGACATACTAATTAAAGCAATATCTGCAAAGATATTCAGTGAGATTTTGACCCTACAACCCAGCTTGAGAGAGAGTGTGAGAAGAAACAGAAACCTATAAAACAAGGGAAAAATCAATAAACAAAAATCTACAAATCAGGGAAAAGAATCAAACAAAATCGCACTAAAACAGAATCAATCTAAAGGAGTAGAAATAACATTAATCTGATATCATTGTAATAGTATAAATGTGTACAGAGCAAAAATGAAAAACAGTAATCCGAAATAAAAAACATTTCTGTTCTCTCATTTCTATTTTCTCATTTTAAGTTTCTTAACAGATATTACAAATGAGTCACAAGAAAAGTATATAATTGGAAAAAAATTTTTACTGGGTTTCTATTAGTGTTAGTGAGGTTGAATTTTTAATAACATGAGATATTGTATATCTTTCTTTTACGTTATTTATATAAATTTTATATGCCAGATATATACATATGGTATACAATATATGAAATACTATTGAACTTTGTAAACTCATTTATACCCTTTATATACAAACACTTAATATTCATTTTAAACCTTTTTTCTGTTTTTGTCTACATCTTCGTCTTTCTCACCAGAATCATCAATTTTTCCTCCATTAACAACTTCAGACTAGACCGTCATTTGATGTTAATTACTTATTTATTAGGAAATTAACATCACTTATTTATTAGTCAATTTTACAATAAAAATAATTATTTTATTTCTAAATATTTTATACTAATCATATACTTGTTTATATAATTTGTATATTTACTATATACATTTATAACTAAATGAAGTGATACAAAAGGCAGCAGCAGAAAGAAACATTGGAAGCCCGCCAAGCTTGCATGTGCTAATTTCTTGGACACCGCCAGAAAGGGATTGGATTAAAATGAATGTGGATGTCTCCGGCAATGATAGCTAAGCTAGGAATTTTGAAGGAAGAGTTATGTTCTGGAGCTATAAACTGCATCATTTTGTCATTGACCCAGCTGTGTTGGAAGCAATAGCAGTTATTGAAGCCTTGAAGGAAGCAAGAGACCGCAGGCTATCTCGAATTGTGATTGAAGGGGATTCAAGCTCTCAATGGTCATCCTCAATTACTGATAGAAGATTTAATCTTTAAAGCACATCAGATTATTATCATTTATATACATTTTATATGCCAGTTATATACTTATGGTATACTACTGAAATGTGATCAAGTTTTTTTTTCACTTACTACCTTTACACACGAACACTTTTGTTTTATATAATATGATATTTAAGTTAAACCATCTAATTAATTAATTATGGTTAATCATTTAGGAGTTTTATTTAAAATAATAAACAAATAAAAAGAATAGCTTGATGAATCAAATATATCAAAATAATAGTAAAATAGATTATTTAGAGCTTTTTAAGGAAAAAAAAAAAATAATAGCAAAAAAAATTCAATTTTTTCTATATGTTTACAAAAGTATATCAATAGTTTACAATAAGTTTCTAGCAAAACTATTTTTTCGGTAACGTTCCGACACCAATTTCCAATGATTTGGATTTTTACAAAGACACCATGTTCACGTTTTCCAGCTTCTAGTTTCTGTTGTGTTTCAGAGATTTTCCATCAAGAATGGAGGTGCAACATTCATCTCCAATCTGAAACTTGTAAGATGCTTCTAAGCTTCATTTTTCTCAGCCAAAACACGAAGTGAAACCTGTGTAAAAGACGACGGAAGCACGGCGGGATAATGATCAATCCTTCTTCAACGTTTTCCGATAGATTTTCGTTTGTTTTTGTTCTTCGATTGAATTTAGAATCCGGCCATAGATCAAGGGTGTTATGAAAACATTCGACCTGTACTCTCAGTTTGCCGGTCGATTGCATGGTGGAGGCGGGGTGCAATTTGTCTCCCATGTCAAAAAGTTGTGTTCACCAACTGGAAGTGTACAGTTAAGTGCTATTGGCTGGATCCACCTCTAGAACCTATTTTCTAATTTCTAATCCACCTCTAGAACCTATTTTCTAATTTCTATTTTATTTTTTTATTACTAAAAATTAAAAGTATACTATACATGATAATTGAATATTCATTAGTATTGAAGATGATTTTTTTTTAAAAAAAAATTCTTTCTATTTTTTGAAGTGTCAATTAAATGGAAGCAACCACTTTTATATTGGAGATATTATTAAAAAACCTACATCCATTGGAAATATCATATAAAGTTATTGGTTAGTACTAAATTTTTAACATCAATATCCACAAGTTCAAGTCAGCTTATGATATCCCAACTCATTTTCATACATCACGCATAGAGGTGGCAACCGGCCGAGCCAGGCCACGGTTTAGGTGGGCTAAACCGTAACTGGCCCGTTAAACCGCCAACCGACGGTTCGTCGGCAAACCAGTTAACTAGCAGTTCGGGAGCGGTTAACCGGCGGTTCGAAAACGGTTTACGGTTTATAACGGTTACGGTTCGAAATTTCGTTTCACGGTGTACAACGGTTACGGTTCAAAATTTCGTTGAACCTGAACCGAACCGCCGACTGAACGGTTCCGGTTCAAAGACGGGCCGGTTTTTCCACGGGCCGAGCCAGGCAGGCCCAGCAGGCCAACCCGACCATAGCCATATCTAATCACGCATTCTGTAAACTTCTACCCAATTTCCCAAATGTTCAACTTGAATTTCCATATAATCATAAAAAATGGAAATTAAAAAAAATATATTTTTTTTTATAAGAAAAGAATGGAATTAAAATGTTAATGGAAGGAAAAAGGAATGAAAGATTGAATATAAAGGTTAAAGACAAGTGTGGGGTTTTATACTCGATTGGGCGGTTCAAGAAGTGAAGCTCTCATGTGATCGGTTGGCATTGGAAGGTATGGCAGTTGGTCGAGCTTTGGAACTCTGTCTCTTTTACCAGTGGCCGGTTTGCACCATTAATTCAGATGATCACAATCTATAATAGAAGCTCAAACTTGGATTGATTTTAAATTTGTTCATGTCAATACAAATGCCAATGTCTTAGTTCATAATTTCTAGGGGGAATTTCGTCTTTTTCTTTGATTTCATAATAAAGAATAGCCATTCTCATCGTCAACAACCTTTCAACCATTCTAAAACAGGTTAGTTGCCGAAATTTTCTGGGTAAAATAAATATATTAAGAACAATATAAAGATTAAGAAAAAGAAGGTTAAAATTGCAGACTCTTTCACTAAAATTTCAATATATTTATATCAGATGTGATATGAAATTAGCAGTAGCAGAAGTTCAAATGCATATAAATCATTCCTAAATCCATCCTGCATTAGCATTAGCCCTACATTTCAGATCCAACGCCCAAAAAACAAAAATCAAAAGTAAGAAAATTACCCAAATTCAAATAGGAGTATATATTTAATTTCTTCAATCTCCTTTAGGAGCAGAAGTAGCCATCATCTTCTGAAACTCTTCAAAATTAACACAACCATCTCCATCCGAATCAACGGTCTTGATCATTCTAGCACAATCATCCAACGAACACGGCATACCCAACCGACTCAAAACCTGATGCAACTCATTACAAGAGATCAAACCATTTTTATTCTGATCATACAGATCGAACGCGTCTTTCAACTCAGCCTCAGCGTTACCAGAGGAAGAAGAATGACAAAGCTGAGCAAACTCATCGAGATTGATAAATCCATCTTTGTCGGTGTCAACATCATCCATCACGCGCTCTATTTCAGCGACGGTGTAAGTAGAACCCATGGCTTTCAAAACGCCACCGAGTTCGGCCACCGAAATCTTGCCGTCGTGGTTAGTGTCGAATTGATCGAAGACTTTTTTGAGCTCGTCCATGTTTTGGAAATGGAGAGACATGGTTTTGGGAAGAATTGGATTTGGGGAAAGGATTGATAATAAGGAGACAGAGAAGAGGGAATTGCGGGTCTGAGCGAGTGGAGGAGAGAAAAGGAAGAGCAATGTATGGGTCACATAAACCGAATGAATATATAAGTGATGTTGTGGGGTCCGAATCCGATACTTGACCGTGTTTTTTCAGCGTTATGGAATTATCAAACATTTGACAAGTTGTTTGATTAAAAGTATGACATGAATTAATTTTTTTTTAATAAATTTAAATTAGGTGTTTTATTTATTGATTATGTGAGAGTGTTTTTTATTTTCTATTTTTCATATAATAAAAAAAAATTTACGTGCATAATAAATATCAATATTTAATTAATTAATGATATATTAGTATTTTTATCTAATAAATATTATTATCTTAATAAAGAAATGAAGGTTTTGCTCTAGAGAGAATAAAAATGAAAACATATGATAAACATATATAAATAATAAATTTTAAGCAAGTTTAAACATATAATATATATGATAAACCAATATTATCTAATTATAAACAATTGTAATTAAATGAAACGAAATACAATAGAATTTCAACTAGTTATAAACAAATAGAATAGAAAAAGGAAAAATAACAAATTTTTTGAGAGAAAAAAGTATATAACATGTTGGATAGTAAATAGCATATTATTTTAAAAATTCACTAAATACCATATTTTAGAATCTGTATTTTTTTAATTCTAAATTACTCTTTTATACCGATAAGTATATAAATATCAAATTTATATGTTATTTATTTGAAAAATATATTTTATATAGTGATAAGTACATAAATAGCAATTTTATATACTGTTATGTATATAAATATCAAATTTAAAAAATATCATGATATAAATACTTATAAAATTAGCATATAAATATCAATTTTATATATTAATAATTAATTTTTTACATTTTTATCTATAAATATACTAATTTAAAAATATTCAAAAAACTTTAGGGCCGATCCGTAAATTTCATAATAGTTCTTCTTTAACCTCTCAACTTTCAGAAATAGGTATTTGCCACTTTTTCCTTCTAATCCCGCCATTGTATCAGTCCCACCCCTCATAGAAATTGAGTGTTAACCGCTTGGAATTATGTCATGAACCAAGTAAATCCACTAAATCCAATTGGAAAAGAGTGAATCGTGTCTTAAACTCGACGAGAAGTCAAAAAAATCTTTTCTCTTCAGTTTCGATTTCAAAACTTTAATCTCTTTGTTGGCAAGTTTCTGGTAGCCTAATGCCATTTCTGATGGTATCAGACCATCACCAACTCAAGCTCTTTTAATCGGTACCGTTAGATTTCCGGTTAGATGTTAGATTTCCGGTTATATATATATATATATATATATATATATATATATATATATATATATATATATTGTGACTTATATAGACTCCAAAGAATTGAGGGAAGAGAATAAAAAACACATGAGAAAGTTAATTACATGACAACCTTTTTTCATTTTATAATAATTTTTTATCCAAATGTTGTAATAGAATTTTAATCATAAACCTAATAATTTTCAAATCAAGTAAGGTCAATATTGTAAATTCACATCCAATAGTAGCATTTTAATTCCTTTCGATTTGGGGAAATAATTGATTCATTAGATTCAAATCATCCTTAAAATATTAATTAATGAAATTACTAATTTAATCTGAAAACTAACAGTTCTACTAAATGCATTACAGCAAAGAAAGAGAAAGCAGATTTTATGATGATCACGTGCAGATTTGTCACATCAAACGGTCACTTTTCAGCTTAGAGAACCTAAAAAACCAATATGCTTTACTACTGAAAAAATCCGACCACCCATAATAATCTAATTAAGGTTTTAATTAACATATAATTATAGAAACATAATAACATTAATTCTCTATAATTAAGTTCTACAATCCCCACTTGCACTGCAACATAATAACAAAAACCAAAATGTATCATAATAAATTATAACTTAGTTTAAATTAAAATAATTAATCAACGGTGATGAGGACAGAAAGTAACTAAATAGTTGCCACGAGTGCAAGTTGCAATGCTTGTAGGGTCATCATAAGCATAGGAATAAGCTCTTGGACAAGCTGCTTTGAAGATTCTTGAATAAGCCGTTGGCTTGCACGACTGGGGGCTGCCGTAGCTCCCAGTACAACAGTATCGCGGAGAGTTGAAGGCGGAGCAAGCGCTCTTGCACGCCACAACTCTACGATTTGAACGAACTTGAAGCCCAACCGGGCACATCATGTTCAGGTCGCTTACACAGCCAGCGTAAGCGCATTTTCCAGAACCCTTAAATGGGGTTATGGAAATACCAAGATTGTACCCATCTACTAGACTCACATCGTAGAAATCTTGGTCTTTTCCAAGTGTAATTTCTGCTAAAGTTGCTGGTGGAGCACCTCCTACGCCATTACAGTACAAAGACCCACCGCAGTCACCAGTTGCACACCGTCCACGGCCGGATTTGTCAAAAACACAGCCGTGTCTGCCCCAGAAACGGCCGGACCAAAGTGGTGGAAGTTTAAGTGAGAAAGCTTTGTTTGGTAAGAGTTTGAAGCCTCCACGAGCTAAAATTGGCTGCCCTGCATTTGGTAGAATGCCTGGCCAAACAGGATGGCTACATTTGTTGATTAACGTGAGTGTTGTAGAAGAAACCTCCACTGTAGAACAAAACAATCAGAAAAAAAAAAGCCATTAAAAGTTAAGAAAAAGCTTAAAAAAAACACTATCTTTAAGTTAGATTTAGATCTAAGTAAGAAAAGAGGAAGTGGGTATGATTTGTTACCTGTAATGTGGTTAATGATGAGAGTGAAGAGCAAGAGACTAAAGAGAGATCTTGGCATTACCGCCATGGCTACACTACAGAAGTGAGAGAAAGAAGAAGGAACAGAGTGTAACTGTACTCTTAGTAGCTGAGTGGGTATAGTTGGGTTTTATAGAGAAAAGAGAAAGGGATAAAGTAGTAATTGTGAAAAAGTTGGTGAATTCACAGATTTTTTTTTTTTTTTTGAAAAATGTGGTCCCGCCAGATTGATTTGATTGGAGTGAGAAACAAATTATATTCTGATTTTTTTTGAAAAATATTTTTAAAAATTTAATATAAAATCATATGAATTTTTTTTAATTTAATTTTTTATAGCTATAATTTTTAATATTTTTACCACATCGATAAACGTTTAATTTATGTAGTCTAATTAAAAAAGGACATCCTTTTAGAATATGATTTTACAATTTTTAGTAAGCCAAATAAATAATAAGTGATAGTGGAAGAAGTAGAAGCATAATAATAATAATAATAATAGCTCTGCCAAAACCTAATATACAACCAAATTAAATGTACTGTAAATGTGTGTCTCTGTGGTTTGGGAAAGGGATGAGCACTATTTTCAAAGTTGTCAGAGGAAATGTCCCTCACCTCACATGGATTCTCTTCTTCACTTCACTCTCTTTTTTATTGACTTCAATTTTGCCATTATAAAACAAATTTCCTTTTACTCATTTGCTTATAAATACTCAAATTATTAATAATATTCGAGTATTAGATATTAAAACTGTTGATTTGGGTGCTTATTGAAGATGACAATTTCCTTTTGCTATTCTAATTCTCCCTTCATTCTCCTCTTCGGTTATGTTTCTTACTTAGAGTTAAATTTTTTTTTTCATAGAAAAAATAAATAGTATTCTTCTTAATATAAATATATTGTGTTATTTTCATAAATATATTTTACATATGTGTTATTTTATTAAAAAATAACTTATTAATTAAAATAAAATAAAATAAAAAGATAGAAGTTGAGCCCACAAGCAGATTTTACCATCCGACTATGGGGAACTTTCGTTGCCGTTTCCTCACTTTTTTAACCTTTATGAAAAGTTTGGGAGTAATCTTATATGCTCTAAGCCTCTAACTTTGAGTGGGGAATTATGGGTTAACGGTAACAATAAATCATTCTAAAAATAAATGAGCATTTTCTTTTTTAAACAAAAAATTTAAAGATACAATTTTTTTGTTTAAATAATGTGAATTTGAGAACTCGAAATTTGATTTTTTTTTTAATAGATTCCATTAAAAAAGTTATAATCTAATTTTATTATTTAACAAACATAAGTTGGGATGTTTAAAGCTACAATTATTCTCTCATAATCAAATTAATTCTTCAAAATTGCTCGTTAAGCGGATGCTAAAAACTTCATCTGTTAAAACAAAAAATGCTCAAGACTTCAAATTTACAAAATATATAGCATGGTTACCGTAATCAAGAGAGGCTGTAACCACGATATATTGTAAACACCAAATTTACTACCTCAGTGATCGGAAATGTAATGCCAAAATCTCAATCTTATATATCCCCAAATATGCTTTCTCTATACCTTTTTCCTGTATAATATTTCGCAAAAAGAGTAGAGGTAGTGTGAGAAATGAGAACATTTTAAACCACTTGGTAATTCTCTGTTACCAATTGCGTTCGCTGAGAAAACTTCGGAGGTGGTCTACCTTTCAGAGAAAGGATATCGAGGACCTGGGAAGTGAAATCCGGATTTTAGCACAATTAACTTAAAATAGATAAGACTGTTTTAGTAAAATAAAATGCAGGAGAAATAAGAGAGGTAGGAGAAAAGCAGACCTTTAAGTCACTGTAAGTACTCGTGGCTGAAAACTGAACGGAAATAGGGAAGAATGCTGATGAATCTGCTGGAGGCACAACAAATTCCATTGATCCACTGCCAAGAAATAAAATAGTGAAATTTAACAAAAACCGAAAAGCAAAAGGAGTATTAGAAATTTGTTAGAAAAGATATAATACAATATTTAGCTGACCTGCGGTTAGAATTATCAATGAGAAGAATGGACCAATCCAGGATGGAATTTCTTGAATCATATCTGCAGTTTAAAAGGGAAAAAAAATATCAAAATCCCCAGTTTAGCTGAAACAATATGAACAATAGTAACATAAGCCACACTATAAATCAGTAAAGATGTGACTGCAGATTGCTAAAACAGTAGTCCAACCTCCGCATTTTCTATACCTAATTACCGAGGCTAAAGACATAATGTTACCCCAGCCTTCAATGAAAATTTTGACTCTACCCCAAGTTATTTGCATCAATTTCACCCCAGTTTGCAAACTTATGCCCACCTCAAATTCAAAATTTGGACAAAATTAAAAGAAGAAGTTAAAATATGAGCCCACCATAGTCAAATTTAACCCAACTTGGTCAGATCTCTCAACTCCTCCACCCTCCTCTTCTCCAATCTCCATAGTCCATAGTCTCCTCCTTGACCTCCCCTTATCTTAACCAAGAAGCCTAAATCCACTGCTGCCATCATAACCAAACCTCTATCAATTTCTTCTTTTTCTTATTCTTCATGTACATTCTTCTTTCCTTTGCTTTTCAGATTATTGATACTTGAATTATTTTATCACTAAAAGTAATTTTTATTTGATCCTGCCAAAATTTTACGTTGTTTCAACATTTTTGTTGATGGAGACCATTTTACATGGTTTTGAATTTTATCATTTAGATTGTTTGAAATTGATGTTTTGCAAATGTTGCTGGCAATGATTTGCATGGTCACGAGAAGGTGACAATGGTAAGTGAAGAGAGAGTTAAGTTAGGCTTTGGCTTTATTAAATAAATAATAAAAAAAGACTATTGTGCATGTAACACACAGTGGATCAGATTTAACCATTCTTGGGTCTCTAATTAGAAAAGTTTTCTCAATTTTATCCAGCTTTTAAAATTAGAGTTCAACTGGTAAGTTTGCGAATTGGAATTGATGCAAAGTTAATTTTGGTGTGAAATTGAAGAATTTTCCTAAATTAACCTCCTCTATTCATTGCTCACATTCTACCAAAAGGAGAAAAGATAAGAGGAAGCAAAAGTGCCTACCTGTGGATTTTTGCCAATGCCAATACATATATCCAATCCAATGTATCATATAACTAAAATGGAAATAAGAGCAGAAGTAAATTTAGGATTCTAACCTCCATTCTCCATCGATCTGCTGAACACTAGGTGCCTCTCGCAGAGCTGGTAAAGGTACTGAGATCACTACATTTCTCAGATCAAACAATGATGAAGCTTCATATTCGATGTTAACAAATGTTTCATTCCCAGAAACAGAGGGCCAGCAATTGACTACAGAAAAAAATTGGTCTTTATCAGTCATTAGATAAAATTATATCAAGAAGACACATTGTATTTAATAAATTGTACTCACTTGTCAAGGGCACCATTGACTCATCAGCACTTTGCAACCTCCATTTCAGAAGACCAACACCTGCATCACCAGTTTGGGCAGTAGGGAAAGGTCTATTAGGATCCTTCAAGCCCAGTATACTTTGATTGGCAAATAGTTCTTTATTTATGTTGGGATGTGTCTTGAAAACAATGCTAGGATTTCCTTTACTTTCAATCTGGACATAAGACAAGCATGTAGTATGTTGTCAGTAAGAACCATCAGCAGTCATCAGAAGTTCAGTGATAGAAGGTCTAAAACACATTATTGTGTAAAGACAATAATCGATAAGCAGAACATTATCAAAGAGACAACATGATTCCTTATTCAACAGCATCAAACGATGTACCTCAAATAGTCCATAGCAGAATATCTAGTAAAAAGTTTTTACTGTCAATCATCATTACTACACATCAGAAATCGAGAACTTAACCCCTAACTAATGAAAAGCATTCCTCAAAATTCAAACTTATCCATTGTGTTGGCAACGAAAACTCAGATAGATCCCAATGATATAAATCAGCAGGCATTATACTGTTGCATTGCATCCAGATTTCTAGTAAGATGATAATTGTAATTTTTAAATGAAGAATGAATGTGGCTAAGGCAGGCATATAGAGCAATTTATTGAAAATAATTATAAAAATAGACATGCAAAAGCATTTTCTAATGAAGATGATGAGAGTCAACATATCTTCCATTGCGGAGACAAAAAAGGAACATATCAGAGAGGAGAAAGCCACAGAGCACACCTGAACTTGGATAAGCCCATCTTCTTGGTTAAGAATCTGAAGTGACAATTGCCCTTGAACATCAAAGCTGTTCATTCCACCATCTCGTCTAAGACTCACACTGAGTTTCTCCTCAGCAGTCAAAGTGATGGGATCAGTTAGAGGTGGAGCAGCTGCCCTGGATTGGCCTGCCTTTGGTTGCACTTCCTCAAGAATAACTTCACCTTCTGCTTTCAGTGATTCCAAAAAATGGCTTGTCCTTTGAGTTTTAACAAGCTTCATGCCAAGACCTTTAGGAGGAGCAGCAGCAGATGATGGCTGATGACCTAAAAACAATAAATACAAGAACAACAATGATAAACAAAGGTATACCTCCACCAAATTTTACCATTCTAACATTTCCAGAAAGAAGAACCATTAAAATTTTTAAGTTGAAACGGAAAAAGAGAGGATACTAGAGCATTAATGCAACATAAGAAAGATAGTAAGGAAACAGAAACAATCCTAATTATTTCTATACATGCCCACATACTGAATTCAAGATTATAATAAAGCTAATTTGCGAAGGACAGAAGGAAACTCAAAACTATTCAATATTGAAGGACAGAAGGATACTAGAGCAGAATTGTTAATTAAATGGTTGCCCTTACATTTCTGTTCTCCCCAGTCCCCATGAAATATCATACAATTCAAGTATTCAAGAATATAATATTTTCATAAGAATTCTACCAATCAGATTCACAGGCTTTTCAGAAACTTATAGGCATACAACATATAATAAATCAATATTAACTGCAAGTTATTATCAGAAGCACCTCTGGAGTCATCAGAACTAAGGTATGTTTGCATAAATAAAACAGACCTTTAGATTTGCTTGAAAAAGAGTCATTGGTCATCAATCCAAACCCAGAACCACTTCCAAAACCACCTCCATTGAACGAAATGCTCATATCATTAAATTTACCCTCAATTCCAGAGCCCATTGACTGTAAAGACACAAATCCTCCTTTTTCACCCCTATTCTTTTCAATCTACAAAAGTAAGACATTACCAGGTTATGCAATAGGACATTATAATTTTCCTATGCTTATTCTTTTAACTTGCATAGCCATAAATAGATACCTTGCTTTTGTCAATTTCACTAGCTTTGCGTTTCATTACATCCTTAGTTTCATTGATCTTGCTTTGCAGTACCATCTTGTGCATTTTCTCTTCTTGACTCTCCATCTCACAGTACTGCTTAACTTGTGCAAGAGTAACATTTTCCTTGTGTCCGAGAGAGATGACCTCATCAAATGCAAAAATCAAGTCAAAAGCTATACTGCAAATGCCCTCTTCATCAAGAGACATAGCATATTCAGGCACCTGGAAACAATTAAGGAATAAACCAATTTCCCCTACTTCAACAATATGAATACTCTGCAGAATAACTCATACTTCAAAACTTCTAAAATTCCATGCAGAGAGACACAGAAACACATAGCAAGGAACAAGAAAAAATATAACAAATAATGACTGTTTTGAGTTGGCTAAGTGTGAAGATAAGTGAGAAAACTGGGAATATGAAGAATCAACTAAACTAATATCAAAACAGAATACGTAATAACATTGCTAAAATTTTCAAAAGACACATTGGCACTTATAAGATTAACAATCAATAAGCAAAATGGATACAAGTTTGGAAAGTAGTCTCAAGGTCTCCAAATCTTCAAGAATGTTGCTTTGTTTATTTGTTACAAGTAGCAAGTACAAAGACTCTATTGGCTGATAGACATATCGCACGTTCTCAGTCTCAATATAGGTATGCTGTTTTCCAGTTCCTATTAACTTGGGAAAGGCTGCAAGAAGACCTTCAACCCTCACTCGGGACATGTGCACATATTGTCTAGAAACAAGCACTGCAGCAGAAGAAAAACAAAAATTGTCAAGGCAAAACATCCCGACAATTACAATCAATCAAAAATAGGCAACTGAGACTGTACGAAGGCTAATTGATTCAAATATTCAATTATCAAGAGACAATCATTGCCAAGAGAAGAAAGAAGATTATAGAAATTAGTATTAGATAAATTAAACAAGGGAATCCTCCACATGCTAGCTTGACATATGGACTTAAAGCACTGGAGTAACGCCCATTAACAAAATTATTTACCGATGACATAGTATTTTACGGATCTCAAGGAGTTAGACTTACTAAGACTCTAGATGTAGAAATGACAGTAGATGCAATCAAGATAGTGGGGTAAGAAACAAATCAAAAGGGAAAAAAACTCACCTTTTCCAGACTTAGTCACTATAGAAGTGGAAAGCACAGCCTGTATAGCAAACAACAGATAGACAATAATTACGGCTTGATATTTAAAGAAAAAAATTAAAACAAAACAAGGCAACTTCTTTACCATTTTGATTGATTAAGCAAGCAAAAGCTTGTATTTAGCTCTGAAAATAAAAATTCCAACAGTTAGGATCACAGAATAGAGTGAAAAAAGATGTGGTATCAGTTCAATTTCAACAAATAAAAACCTGCATATAACATAAAAGTTTGAGCACTCGAGCCATGCTAATTGAGAAGCTTGATTGAATTAAGTAGAAATGTAAAACACTTGATAGAGGAAGACAAAGTATTTTATATATAAAATTACTAACGACTTTCATGAACGTTTGATACTACATCTGCATAAATCTTTCCTTCTTCACAGCTAATCACTAGTGCAATCTTAGATAGGCCGTAATTGCGATTTCGTTGGATGATTTTCTTCATAACATTACAAAGATATTTATTTATACAATGTAATTGTGATTGCATTGCATTACGGTTTCCCAAACAGTCCTAATGCAGGCACTCTAAAAGTTGTTTCCTTATATTTGATGCTTGATCACTTATTATTTTAGTATTAATTTCTTATTTTCTTCAGCTAATCAATAATGCAGTAAATCAACCTCTTCCCGATGCAAGATCTATAATCATTTTAACGAATAAACAAACAAAATTCAGCAAATGAAATGAAAGCCAAGAGATTTCGACAAAACATGGCAGCATTAACAATCAATATACAAGATTACTGAGAAATAGAAAGAAGTAGCCAAATAAAAACCTGATCCAACCAGAGATTCAAGCAAAGACGCACCAGAAATTGGAGAAGGAGATTTAGCAAAGGAAGATTTGGAGTGAACTCTGCTTCAATCGTGTTTTTGTCCAAAATAACGGACCTGCTGTTGTTATGACTTACGAGAACAAAATTCATAGTATATAGGAGTTTTCATTCGCAAATTTTATTTACAATATTATCCCGCGAGATTTGCTAAAATATACTGGTGACTAGGGGTTAATTTAGGAATATAAAAATTAAAATTATTTTTAATTACTGATTCTTTAAATTAATATATAGTATTAATAATACGGTCAGATGTTAAAATTTTCTTTAACCCCAATAGTTCCATCACCACCTCATTGGAGAGAAGCTAATCGTTGTGATGACCTTTTGGCACATGAAGGTAGATGTGGCCATGGGCTGGGTTGGCCCGTTGTGCCCGTCCTCGAACTGGAACCGGCCGAAACGGAACCGAACCATTCGGTTAGCGGTCCGATTCAGGTTCAATGAAATTTCGAACCGTAACCGTTATAAATCATAAATTATTCTTGAATCGCCCGTTAACCACTCTCGAACCACCGCTTAACCGACTCCGAACCGCGGTTCACCAGCCTGACGGTACAACAGGCCGGTTACGATTTAGTCCACCCCTAATCGTGGTCCAGCGAGCCGCGACCCCGAACCGGCCCCATGGCCACCTCTACACGAAGGGCATGATGTAAAGTTACCATGTCTCTATTCTTGACACTTTGCGTGTAGAGTTGTTTAAACTTTATGATATATGTACTATTTTCAATAGGGTTCCCTAATTAATATTACTTTCACATTAGATAATGTGAGCAATTGTGGATTCAGGTATTCAATTTTGTACTAATGTTATTATTGATCCCCAACTAGCAAGATATTTAAGTTTGACTTTTCTTTATTATTATTCTTCTTCTTCAAAAAGAAAGAGAGTAGTAATAAAAACTGTCTTTGTATAGTTTAGTCTGAAAAAACTTTTTTTAATAATTACTATATATATTAGATCCCATATCGAATAGAAGTGAGGATGATCTAATTTTTATAAGATTGAATAATCATTATCTATCAATTTGAGTTGTTAGGTGAGTCAGATTCAATTCTGACATTTACTTATTATTTAAAAAAAATATATGTAACATCTATTGAACATAAATTTCAAATATTTAATTAATACTTTAAAACATGTTTAGTATTTACTAAAAATAAATTTTAAAAAAATTATCCTTTATTATGATTTCTTTTGTTTATTGTATTTCATTTGATCACGGATAACTCTCTATTCACCACTATGCATGAAAAAAAAACAAATTTATCATATAATAATAAAATTTTTAACAACCCATAAGTATACATTTACTCAAATTTTCATTATTATTTTTAAATGATTTAATTGTGTTGATGGTGGATAGTAGAAATTTAATTTTAAATTATTTTTCGCCAATTTACAAAGTATAAGTGCATATTCAATTATCAAGAAAAAATGAAAATTACCAAAAAAAAGTTTTAATGATAATAAACATAATAAATAAATACACTATTATTCCATTTGATTCAACAAGTATGTCACAATGTTATATTTAATTAGTTCCAAAATGAACATACCATATGTGATATTTAATTTTTTTTAAATTAATGTGATTTTTAAAATTAATAAAGGGATTTTTTTAACTTATGGTAGTCATTCTCTATCAATACACGCTTGGGTTAAACACTCAACTTTAAATATGATATTTAATTAGTTTCGATACTTTTTTTAACCATTTTATTCTTTAAATATTTTGATAATATCAAAATACTATCCAATTATTACGTAAAAGAATATTACATATTTTGTCAAAGGACGATACATATATAGTTTTGATTGGAAGGACTAGAAAGAATCAATATATTGCATCCATAGAAATTCTTAAAAAAAAAAAAAGTTGCAACTTCGATCGATGAATTAAATAAATGCACTTTTATCTACAGTCGTTTAAAATTTGGGGTAATTTTTACTTTAATAGAGAGATTTAACTCATATAAGTAGATATGGACATGGGTCGATTCGGCCCGGCTGGCCCGTGGTTAAATCGGCCCGAACCGTTAGCAAACCAAGCCCGCGTGAACCGTAATCTGAACCGGCCGGAGGACGGGCCGGTTCAAGTTCGAGTAAATTTGGAACCGGACCCGTTAAAACCCATGAACCGTGGATAAACCGCCGGTTTAACTGTTTCAAACCGTCTTCGAACTGCTAATTTAACCGCTCCAAACTGTTTTCGAACCGCTGGTCCTAACCCACTACCGAATCGCCAGATTAATCTGAACCGCCGGTTCGGCGGACCGGTTACGGTTTGCATGTCTAACGAACCGTGGCCCGAAACCGGCCCGGCCCGGACTGTGGCCACGTCTACATATAAGGCTTTTCTATTATTGATTTACATAAAATGTGTAAATGGTAAAAATAATTTTTTTTACTTTATTCTAGGAATGTAATGATATGGATAATACTAAAATAAAAATAGAATATATATATATATATAATAATTAAGCAATAATTATAAATGGAATTCCAAAGAGAGGACAGAGAGGCACCAACCAACCAACCAAGTTGAATGGGAATCATTCCTTCATAATGAGCAAAGGAGATTTTATATCATATCTATCTTAAAGGGTAGTAATAATAATAAGTACTGTAAGAAAGCTAAGGTAGAAGAAGAAGAAGAAAATGGACAAATTTTATTATTATTTTTTTTAAAAAAAATTAAAATTAAAAAGCTAGAAGCCAAGCTAAGGACAAATTGCAATTAAAAGGGTAGAGAAGAATCCAAAAATAAGACACAGTAATTGTGATAGCACGTAAAAGTGTAACATCATTCTAACCCACCACTCTCTTTGCATTAAAATGGACATCCAAAACCATATACCTCTAATATACCAACATACCAACATACATGTGATTCTTATATAGTACAAGATCATCCAAATTAACTCTTCTAAACCCTAATAATATATATAATTAGAGTTTATAATGAGTTATTTCGCGAAATTGCGTTGTACAAGTATTAGATTTTACTAAGATTGTGTTCGACAAAATCATATATATAATGAGTTATTTCGCGAAATTGCATTATACAAGTATTAGAGATTACTAAGACTGTGTTCGACAAAATCATATATATAATGGGTTATTTCGCGAATTTACGTTATACAAGTATTAAAGATTACTAAGACCGTGTTCGATAAAATCATATATATAATGGGTTATTTCGCGAAATTGCGTTCAAGTATTAGAGATTATTAAGTACTTATCCTCTTTGGAAGGTAATTTTTAAGGCAAACTTGTATTTTGAAGACAACAAAAGTTGATAACCAAAGTTGTAAGGGTAAAAAAAAAAAAAAGACCGTACGGTAAAAAAAAGAAAAGAGAAGAGTAGACAAAGAAAAGGGTAAGAGAGCAGAGAGAAAGAGAGGGGCAGTTCGGATTGAGAATAAGTGTGAAAGGCATAAGACATTAGGAGAACATTAAATGTGAGGTAAAGAAAGCTTATGATAAAACTCATCATCGTCACGTCGTTTTTCATTTTGCTACTCCCAATAATACCCTCCCAGAATTCCACGCTTCTTCTTTTATTTTCTTTTCTTTTTGTCATTTACTTGTATATTTACTATTTTTTCTTTCTTTCCTTCTTTCACATTATTCTATTTCTCGGTATAAAACAACGCTGTTTTGAGAGTGTTCGAAAAACAGTTCTTTGATTAAACGAATTATAAATTGAATATTTGAATCGAATACTGTAATCGAATAATAATCGAACTGTTCGCGAATATTATCGAATAGTTGTCGAATCGAATTCGAATTTTTAATTGATGTTCGATTCGATTCGTTTACAGTCCTAGTAATGATTAAGACATATAATTAGATAGGATATTTTAAAAATTGAGAAGGTGGTACCACAAAGAAAAACTCAAAAATAGCCTAGTCAACCTCTTGTGTCATGCTCTCTCACTTTTTGATGTTCCATAATAAACCAACACATATTTGATATCATATAGACACCAATTTCATAGTTTCTCTATCTATATATCTCGTTTGTAGATACAGAAAGTGATCAATCAATCCCCATCTTCCTCTTTAATTTAAATCTCTTTTAAAAAACTCAAATCCACCATTTCCCCTCTTCTCTTCTAACTCGTTCCCAAAACTAGAACTCTCTCTTTATGAGCATCAATACATACTATATATAAACACTCTCTATTGCCCTTTCTTATAAAGCTAGGCACTTCTTTCTCTTCTCTTCCACTCTCAAATTTACCCTTTTCTTGTTTTTATTATCCTCTTCTATACCCTCTTCTTACCTTTCAACATTTTCAGAAACCCTCTTTTGTGTTTAAGGTTTTAATTACTTTGTTCGTACTTCCAAAAAAAATAATGTGGATGGTGGGTTATAATGATGGTGGTGAGTTTAATATGCCTAGTTCTGATTCTTTCAATGGAAGAAGATTAAGGCCTCTTATTCCAAGAACTCCTAATACTACTTCTTCTAACTCTAGCCCTCCCAGAATAAGAACCCTTCACAGCGCGGAGTTTTTTTCGCTAAATCATCATCTGGGTATGCATTTTCTTCTTCTTTTTTTTTTTTTTTGACAGAAAAAGCTCTGATACCATGTTAGAAAAATCGTATCTTTGTTGTACTAATGTGTTTGAAAAATGGCAGGAAATATGGGTGATCAAAGCAAAAGAGATTTCCATACACAGCCAGTAGTAGTGAGCTCAAGATGGAATCCAACACCAGAACAGTTAAGAACACTCGAAGAACTGTATCGAAGAGGGACGAGAACTCCATCAGCTGAGCAAATTCAACATATAACTGCACAGCTTCGAAGATATGGGAAGATCGAAGGTAAAAATGTATTTTATTGGTTTCAAAATCACAAAGCAAGAGAAAGACAAAAGCGACGTCGTCAAATGGAATCTGCAGCTACAGGCTCAGATCGTGATATTGAGATCTTTGAAAGGAAAGAATCAGGTAAATATATATAATTAAAAAACCCTTTTTACACAGTTCTACAATACCCATATCTTGATTGGCCAAAAAAAATGTTGATTTTGCTTTATAGAGATATTAGAAATGTAAAGTTGCATTATTTTTGTTTTTCTTTTTGTCTAAAGGAGCAAATAGGACAAATAATGAAGGTGAACAACAGACCAAGAACAACTGGCCTCCTTCTACAAACTGCAGTACACTCCAAGAGGTCTATTATTCTTTCTTTTTATCTTTCTTTTCCTGCACTTATTTTAAGTTAATTTTACGCTTAAAAAATCACCAATTAAGCTTTGATAATTACCTCATCATTACACCTTTTTATTTAGAATAAGATTTTAATTGAATAAATTTAAAGAAGAGAGGACAAGAAGTTTTATATATATATATGCAGAGAAGAAGCAACAAATTATGAACTTTTATATGTTGGAAAATGAAAAGAGCTTAAAAGCTGCATTCTTTCCTTTCTGTCGGGTATGCTATTATCTTTGTTATCAACTAGCTGGTTTCTTTTTGGGTCTTGTGCTTATTATGTTTGGACTACTCATCATAACATTTTTTAGGCACCCTTTTGTACATTTTTGTATTTGGAGGTGAAGAAGAAGGCACCCACCTAGATAAGACAATACTAGTTTCCTTTACACTATTCAACTTGTATTTCTGTTATTTTTGCTAGACATTAACTTATTTTTTTTAGTCCTTAGTAAGAATTTTACTTCCCTTAGTGGTCGATTCTTGTTCTGTCGGACTTGAATTCGGATTAGTTGGCCAGTATTTTAGGGTTTGTTATTTGAGTATTGTTAGTTTGATGCTGATAACCTAGCTAACTAGACAAGAACAGTATAAACAGAAAGATACTTACTATACATTATTGCATGGTGTTTTGATTTTTCAGGAATCTAATTCAATGCAAAGGCCAGCAAAAGCAGCAGTAGTTGCAGAATGTAGAGCATCACCAGATGGATGGATTCAATTTGATGAAACAGAATTACAACAACAAAGAAGGTTTATGGAAAGGAATGCCACGTGGCAAATGATGCAATTGTCTTGTCCATCTCCTCCTCCTACCCACCTCATAAACCTTACTAGCAACTCTTCTAATACTACTAGTACTAGTACTACAACAACACCAACAATAAGAACAATGGACCCAAAACTCATTAATATTTTCTTAGCCCCCTATAATCACCATTGTAGTACCATGAATCAACAAGACAATAATATTTGTTCTGGGGATTCTCAAACTCTTCAACTCTTCCCTCTCTGCGGCAGCGGCGGAGGCGGCAATGGTGGTGGTTGTGGTGATGAAAATATTATTAATGATAAAGAAACTGAAACATCTGCAGCTATGAATGCTAACTTTAGCACTCCTTACCAGTTTTTTGAGTTTCTTCCTTTGAAGAACTAAATAGGCTTTTTTTTTTTCTCCCCCTTTATTTGAAACTTTGCTATGTATGTAAAATGATGGGTTTGGGTTATGGAATTTTGTTGGAAATTGGAATATTTATAATTTTAATTTAAAAAAGATAGTATTAATTAATTTATATTATGATGTTACATTTCATGAAATGGGTGAAATGATGTAGGTGGGGATGTGAAAGAATTAGAGGAGGGGGGGAAGGAATTGCCCTAAATTGCATTAGGACCATGTTGGTTGAGTATTAGAAACCACATTTAAGAGGTTAAATGTTGACAGAATAGACCTTATTTAGGTAATTACTGAGATGTGCATGTGTGTGTTGTAACTATATATTTATTGATTAATTAAGAGAAAGAGAATACAAATGTTTGAGTTCTCCAATGAAGACAACCTAAGTAGATGTAAGAATATACTAAGAATCTGGTTTTTGGTATATGTTTCTTTCATTCATACATATGTGGAATCTAACATATGTAATATGTAACTTCCTTTTCGTAAGAATAAATGCATGTAATTAGTGTTTAAATGAGAGATTAAGCTTAATCAATGTTTATTTATTTATTTAAAAAAAAAAAGGAAATCTTATGAAAAGATCACGGTCGGTTCCTCGGCAATACGCATTGTCTCACTTATAAACATATCTTTTTTACAATTTCATGTATGCTAAATATATATATATATATATATATATATATATATCACTTTTCTTCTGTCTGCAAATGGCAGCACCAGACAGCAGTAAAGACCACCATCCCCACCTCACCATCTTCTTCTCTTTCCTTTGAAATCAACCCTTCTCCTATATTACAGAGAAAAGAGGAAGATCAGCAGCAATGTATCAATGTCAGTAAACAGTTTACAGTTGTATAATTAATTAAACATGCAATATTTAGACACCATATAAAGAGTTTTATTTTCCTTATTAACTATAGATTTGTCACTATCAGTAATTAACTGTACCAAAATAATAGAAAATATAGAATTGACTTAGCATGAAACTAACTATACACTGATTGTAAAAGAAAAATATTTCCCACTTCCACATATATATAGAAGAAGAGAGAGAAAGGGGTTTCTCTCTTTCATTTCATGCATGCCATTGGCAAGTGCAGAAGCTTTTTCACTCTCATGCACCTTGAAATTTGGGACAGTTTCTTCTGATACCTCTCTTTTATAATAACAATACCAAAAGTGAAGTCAAATGCTAAAGTAACAGTTGCACTGCATCTGCATGCCTCAGAATCTATATACTATCATTTGTATATAATAGTAGTAATATTTCCCTTAATTACTATAACTATCTCAAACACATAGACTTCCTACTTTTTACATTTCTTTGCTAAAAGTTATTTTATGATCATTTTTGTACTGCAAAGGTGAATTTAGTGGCTACAGATTCTGAGGATTAATCTTGTTGGGTTGCTAACACCACTCAATCCAAGGTTTTCATCTACTTTAATTACATTTTATGTTGCAGTTATATATGTTTAAGACTACTTTTTTTATCCTATCCTATTAATGATTGTCTTCCATTTTACTCTAATTGGCTGGAGCTCGACTCGATCAAAGCTCGCTCGAAAACTTAACCCATCTTGATAATTAAACAATATGAGCTCCACCAAAAATTCAATTAACTTTATTTTTTTCCCACCCACACATATTTATTATTTAAATTACAATTTATATATGCACTTATAATCTATTTCTTTCTCTTATTTATGTTTTATAGAAAATTAATTGTTCGCGAGCTAATTGAGACTAAGTTCAATAAAAACTTGCTTGAGACTCAGTTAAATAAAAACTTGTTTGTTAGAGTTTATTCAATGGTTACAATGTAGAGTTTAATATCTATTTATTAAGACAAATAGCTAACAAATTTATGAATCAGGCAAAGAGGTTCGATGGTTCTTTACGAGTCCGAACAAAGAAATGCCATCGTCGACGATTATGATCATTAATCTAGTGTATCAAAGTTGGTTCCAAAAAGATCAAATGCTTTTAGTATAGATTGTATCTTCACTTACTAAATCCATTTATCCCTATGTTATTTGTTTAACAACTTCTTTTCAAATGTGGGAAGCTTTATGCAAAGCTTTTTGTTCTATGTCCCAAATGAGACAAGTGCACCTTCATATTGATTTGCGGCAGTTGGGCCTATGATATGACTGTTTCTAAGTATCTTCATCAAGCTATAGCAATTGCTAATGAATTAGTAGCTTATTTTTATGTTTTTTCGGAAAATATGTGTTATTTCAGTTAAAAAAATTGTCATAATTATATTTAGGGAAAATAAATGATTATGATTTCTGACACTATAATAAAATGATAAAATAGTATAATTTTTATATTATTATATAAAATATAAGGATAAATTAGTTTAATTTCTAAAAAAATAAGGACAAAATAGTATTTGGAAAAGACAATATCTCCTAGGCACAAGAACAAATAAACAAGTTGGCGATAATAGTACAGAGGCAAAGGATGCAATCCAGTCTTATCAGCACGAAATTCAGAAGCTTTGCTTGACTATTGCACCGCCATGACGCTTGCCCCGCACGCTATGACGCGAATGGAACGAATTAATTTCCATATTTATGAGCAAAACCCACATTTTTATTTTTATTTTTATCAAAAATTGAAATAACCGCGTATTGATAGAGGATTACGTCGCATTACTGAGTTTCATCGGTAAAACATCATTTCTAAAATTTTCAAACAATTAATAGTAATAATCTATTCCCTTTTTTGAACTAATAATATTATATAAGAACACATAATTATAATAATATTTAAAAATTTCATAAAAAGATATGAAATACCAAAATAAAACATATGTCAATTAATGACAATAATTTTTTTTTAAATTAAAATGTCAACAAATTTAAAATATTATGTAAATATCATTATTTACTTGTTATATAGCAAAATAGATGTCTTGCATTTTCACGATGTTAATAAATATTATATTAATTTAAATATAAAAAATAAATATGTGTATTTATATATTTACCAATAATTAAAATAACTAAAATAATGTGTACTTAATATTTGAAAAATATTACATTTATTTAATATTTCAAAATATACGATATAAATTAAAGATAAATTTAGTAAAAATAAGTTTTAAATTTTTTTTTACTATTATTTTCCCTTGTAATATTGCTTGGAGCTAGTATTTAAGGGGGCATATTGTAATTGCTTCATTTTGAAATTAATAGTCCATCCGTTTTCTTAAAATATGTAAAATTGTAATATTTATTTTGTTTAAAAATAAATGTCACATTTTATATATAATAAAGGATAATTTTTTTTTTTCATTTTAATATTTTGTTCAAAAATATGTTACATTTTAACATTTTGTTTAAAAATAAATGTCACATTTTAATAAAATATAATAATTAATTTTGAGAATATAATCTTAATAATATAGTTATAAAAGAATATGGAGTCTATCAATTTGAATATTTAAATTTAAATTTTTATTTTGAAGTATTCATAAATACTCTATTATTATTATGAGGATAAAAAAGTCAAACATTATTACTTTATTACTTAATTAAGGTTAAATGTCGCAATATAACATATTTTAAAAATATAGAGAAATTGCAATAGATAACATTATTAAAATGATAAAAAATGTCAAATGTATATAATTTTTTTTTTAATCAAAACGGTGTATTTTTGGGTTATGAAAGGGGTGTTGGCTTGGTTTGAGCCAAACCTAACTGGTTCGATTTGAACCAACAAATCAATCTAATTAAAACTAATTTAAGTTAAGAAAAATTTAAATTAATTAATTAAAAATTATTTTGTGTGGATAGAAAATCAAAGGAAAACCGGTAAATAGATTAGGACTCGCCCCGGAAAAAGGAATTTTGAAAATAAGGTTAAGGAGTCTGAATAATCTAATTCTGCGAAGAACTTGATCGAACTAGAAACTTGAAAATCTTATGTAGCTTGGATTTTATCATCATTGGGCATTTTCGAAGGCAAAAATCAAGCGTCAACAATAAGTTTTTCCAACAATTATTAACTCCTATGTTAGAAAATCCTGAAAACAAACGATACTCAGGATATGATTGAATAGACAAGTTACAGGTTTTTGTGAGTATGGAGACTGATATTAGGTTGTAGTAAAAAGAGGGTACATAGAGGACATTGTATAGCACAATTTTGTCATTTAACTTTATGTTACCTACATGAGTAACATTCCTCGTGCTATTTTCAGGTAGCCTTATGATTTTAGGTGGTTTCAACTAAGTAGCTTGGTCAAAATATGAGAGGTTATGTGTAATATGGTCTTTTGCACTTATGTCTATTATCATATTACTTTTACAGTTAAAATCAATACCAGAAATAACTGAATTGAGTAATGTACCTGTAAATTTGACTGTATGAACTTTAGAATCAGATTGTTCATCCATTGATGGTTTTTCTTTGATCATTTTGAGTAATTCCTGCTGTATCATTTCAGATATGCCTTAGTGCATATTAAGAAGATGTTCCTGCTGCATACCTTCATAAGTCTTTTGAAGAGCAGTTATCGAGCTGAGACACTACAGGTATTTTTATTAAAAAAATTACAATTATATCCTTATGTTTTCATTTTAATTAACTATATTTTCTCTATGTTTTCAAATTAACTGTTTGTTTCCGTATTTTAGAAAAATTATACTATTTTTGTCATTTCTCGCTAGAAACGCGAAAATTAACAAGTCATGTCTGATCTTAATTGATTTTTTGCTCGAATTACAAATATTACATTAGTTTTTACTGAAACAATATCAATATATGGGAAAAATTAAACATTCAATTAGTTGATGGAACGGTATTATAGTATTTGTTGAGTATTATAATTTCAACTAAGTATAATCTCAAAAATTATTAATTTATAATAAACTATAGTAGTGCTTAAAGTTAAAAAACATATATATATATATAGTAGTTGTTAGAACAATACACATTATTAGAAAATCTTACAATTATAAGTATTAATTACTTTCAAAATTGCCTGTCAATATAAAATTTAAAATTTTAATTATTTTAAATTTATGTAAACTATATTAAATTTTATTTAAATATCCATTTTATTTTAAAACAAAATAAAAAAATAATGTTTTAGAATTATTTTATTTTATTTTTTTTGAAAAAAAAAAGAAATCTATTTTCAATTTGTGTTGAATAGCTTGAAGGATGAGTCTCCATCATGATTAGAAAATTGTTCTAAGATACCAAAAAGAAAGCAAAGCAATGAAATGTGAAAATCAAAGTAAAAATAATTTAAAGCCAACACATATATTTAGTAAATATAATAAATAAATAAATAGAGAATAATAAATAAATAAATAAATAAATAAAAAGAGAATAGAAAATTTGTTGTTTAGTTGAAATTGGTGGGAGAGAGAGATGTGACAGGAGATTAGGGCTTATTGTGGATGGAAACAATGGAATGAGGAATGTGGAAATTGGCAGAGACAGTCTGCCATTAAAATTGACAACTCCTAAGACTAATAGACATATGTAATGTATAGAAGCAGATGGATGGATGGATGGATGGACCAGAAGTTTCCCTCTTTCACTTAAACTTATCATCTCTTTTTTTCCCCTTTTCACCTCTTATGTATGTTTTTGATCTTGGATTATTTAGTTTTCAAGTTTATTTTAAACAAATTTTGGAGCGTCACTCACACTCACTTTTCACTTTCGATAGACAGAAGCATAGAGTCGACCACACGCATGTCGACCTCAGTAGCGTGCGATCGACCTTAATATTTAGAATCTTTGGACCCCAATAACTCTGATTTACTCGGGGCCTACTAAATCTAATATTGGTGCAAAAATTTTGAGATCTCACCGACACAACTTTCCCGTATAAAAAAACTCTCAGGCGATTGGTCTTAACACTTAGAAATCGTTTGACCCCAATAACTTCAAAATACTTAGACTCCGATTCACTCAGAGTCTACTAAATCTTATTTGGTACGAAGATTTCAAGATCTCACAGACACAACTTTCTCATATAAGGAAACTCTCAGGCAATCGGTCTTAACACTTAGAATCTTTGGACCCCAATAGCTTCGGAATACTTGGACTCCGATTTATTCAGGACCTACTAAATCTTATTTGGTACGAAGATTTCGAGATCTCACCGGCACAACTTTCCCATATAAGGAAACTCTCCGTCATTTTAGAGGTTAAGTCACTCACTAGACTTTTTCAACCCCTAAATTACCTCCCACCCAGAATGTTCACCTCCTGCCAAGAGCATCTTTAGTACAAGTAAAATTTGAAAGTACAAATGGTTATTTTTGTTGAAATGGTCCTTGTGCTGTGTGTGTCCTTGAACAGCATTATATAAAATATAAAGAACACCAAAATATAGTTTTAATTAAGGCCATATTGCAATACCCCAACAAATTAAAAAAGTACAACTGTGTCCTTAGATAGCCTCGCCATTATTAGTTCATTATACTGTTCCCACATATTCGAGGGTGTTTTAATTCAGCTACGAGCTTTTTTTTAAGCAATTAAAAAGCTATAATCGTTTAATATTTCAGTTAATCTCATTTATGAAATTGGTGAACTTTTAACTTATAAGCTATTATTAAAGGTTAAGAAAACACAATTTTCTCTATTTTATATTTTAATTTTTTTAATTTATTATATTAATAAATTTATGTTACTCACTAATAATTACCCTTGTAAATTTTTCAAAGGTCACATTCAACCCTTCATTAAATGCCTTTATACAAATATTATTAAAATAAATAGGAAAATTATAAATTTAGGACTTAACTTTTATAAAGCGTTTCAATTTAATGTTTGACTTTTCTTTTTTATTTAAAATGGTATATAAACTCACAAAACTAATTCAATTTAACCTATTCACAGCTGATTGACTAATACCATAACAGTAACCCAGCAACCAACAAAGGATTAAAGCCATAAATTGAATTTTTTATTCAATTCAATTTTATTTGGATTTAATTCAAGTGATAGGTTCAATTGTAATTGGATTTACTTGTAATTGAATTCAATTGTAATTAGAGTTGGTCATTATTGTATTTGGGTTTGAGTTTTTGGATATTAGGCTTTGAAGAGATTGAAATCAGATGCTGGAAGTTAAAACTTTGGTCAAATAAAAAACTCTAAATGACTTCCAGAGGTGATTGGTTATAAAATCAAAGTGCATAAACAAAATATGGAGCTCTGAAAGTATTTTGGTAGAAAGTTTTGAAAGAAAAACTTATATAATTACTTTTAATTTCTGTATAAATAACTAGTTTTGTACACCGTAAAAAACACTAATAATAATAATTTAATCAATCAACACAACAAATCAAATCAGACCTTGCGTCTTTAAACTTAAATTCTTGGTCTTTAAACTTTATCTATAATGAATCACTTGGTCGACTTTGTCCTAAGTATCTAATACAACCCTTCAATTTTACTACAACTTGTCTTTGTCTAATTAGCGTCCAAAAATTTATTTATTAAAATTAGCGTTAGCAACATAGTCGAATAATGGTAATATTTATGGTAATATTAATTAATACTAATATCAACCATAAAATTATCTTTTTATTGATGAATATAAATAAAATAAACTAATAATAGAGACTCAAAATAAAAATAATCAATAAATCTCAAAAAAAATTTAATTTGGTAACAAGAAAATTAAAATTAAGAAAATAAAATAATTATTAATAGAAATTAATTTGTATTCAAATAAAAAAATTATGAAAATGAATTAAAATAATATTTTATTATAGAACATAATTTGAATTTATTATTATATAACTCAAACATTAGTAGATAAGATTAATTAATAATTTTATGATAATTTGATTGAAAATAATTTAAATTTCAATATATTTTATATTAAATTAAACATTACTTATATATTTTCTTCATCTCTTCTTTACATAGCTCCCAAGCAATGCAGAACAGAGAAAATGGGTATTAAGGTTTATTGGGTCGGGTACTTGGCCCATTTCTTGGCTCTTTTAGAGACTGGACCAGCTTAAACTATATACAATATTGGTGGTACTGCGGGTTCGATGGTTCCTAAAGACCCAACTTTTTATGATGACTAGGCTAGAAGTAAGACTTTTCAGGCTGGGTAATATTATTGCTTAATTCTAATTACTTTAGGGACAATTAAGAAAAGGACACATTATAATTTACTTACTTAAAAAAAAGCACAAAAATTTCACAACTGCTACTATGTAATAGAAAATAAATTTAATTTTTATATAAAAAAGAAAAAAAAAATAAAAAATCGAACAATCACATCCTCTTTTCCGACGGTTGCTTTGAACCTACGGTGTCGCTGCCTTCAGCCACCACTACCAGCACATATCAAACTGGCAACAAGTTGACTTTCGGTCGAGTCCAGCGCTGTCAAGATTGTCGCCTTTAGATTCTGGTAGCTACCGCATGTACCAATCAAAGTCCAGTTAACGATGAATCTCTAATTTCAGTAGAATTTTTTTTTTCTTTCCTCGCATATTAGGAAATTCAAAAATAAAACACGTGCAAAATGTATCTATTCCAAGATGGACCACACTCATGCATGACTTAGCAATTCACACCACGTGAAAATTCCTAATTGGCATGACCAATCGGTCCAACTGAACCGCATAGTCAAAATGTTTTGCCTTTTAATTAGACCGATTGGTTTTCTGATTCACCCAAAATTATTCTGATTAAGCTAGTTTCTATCCGGTTTTTTATGTTTTTCTTTTTCCTTTGTGGTTATTTCTTTCCTTAGATCTTACCTGAAACGGACTGGTTGGATTTAGTCCATAAAACCCACCAATAATGAACCAAAATATTTGGTCTAACCCGGTTTCTTGAACCGATTGGTTCAATATCAAGTCCAAAAAAACATCCCATCTTCTATTCATTTGTCCATGCCCAGCTTCAATTGCATGGTCCCAAAATTTCCAATCTTTTTTGTTCATGAAAATAAATATATTAGAATTAGAATTTAGAAGAAGCATTCTGGTTTCTCTTGATCATAATTGCTAAATCATGGCTTACACATCAACACCGCCATGGATAATTGTAGCTGCCACTGCTAGGAAAGACTCTATTAGTTCATCTATTTCAAGTTGCTTTCTTTTCTTCTCTACCATTCATAACCCTAAACGATGTCGTTTAATAACTTCCTCAATTGATCCTTCTTCCTCTTCTTGTTCTACTTCTGGTTCAACTTCTTCCTCCATTAAACATCATCTAGTGGCAGACAACAAGAAAACTTTGAAAATTGTGAAAAACTTTAATGGGTCTTTTTCTGATGATGAATCCATTGTTGTATTTGGCAAGGATGATGATATTATTTCAAAGGAAACGAAGAAGAAGAAGAAGAAGAAGCTTCCATTTTGGAAGAAAATTTTGTTTTCGTCAAACAAAATTAGGAGTATCATGTTGCTTCATGTCATCACCATTGTTTATGGTACGTTCCTTAGTTTTAAGGTGATCAATGAAATATTAATTGTATTAATATTAATCAAATAATAATCAAATTTTAGAAGATCTTATTGGTTGAATTATACTACTTTTTCAGCAAGTAACATATCAGTGGTGAAGGTAGTAGAAGGTATGATGGATCCTGCAGCCTTCTCATGTATGCGGTTTGTAATGTCTGCAATCCCATTTTTACCATTTGTGATTAAAGCACGAGACGATGTTGAGACCAGAAATGCTGGGATTGAATTGGGATTTTGGGTTAGTTTAGGTTACCTCATTGAAGCACTTGCTCTTCTTACATCTGACGCTGGACGTGCTTCTTTCATTTCTATATTTACAGTGAGCTCCTCTTAAATTCCTTTCTCTGTTAATCTCTAAATATTATGTTAAAAGAAAACGACTAATCGGTGCACGAAACTCCTGCTATGCATAGGATCTGGAGAAGGGTCAGACCACTTATACTCAAAATTAATGACATCGAAGACCACTTATATGTATTGTAAATATCTGGTTCAGGTAATTGTGGTGCCATTGCTTGATGGAATGTTGGGAGCAATAGTACCGGCTCGTACTTGGTTTGGAGTTCTCATGTCAGCTGTTGGAGTTGCAATGCTAGAAGGCAGTGGATCTCCTCCGAATGTAAGAATTAGTATAACATTTTTTTCACAATTATAGTGTAAAATGGTAAAATAGTTTGTCTGCCAAGACATAGTCTAGTGAAAAATGTATCTATGACCAAATCATAGTAGCCTTTTACATGTTGGAAAGAGTTGATTAGAAAGTGACCCTTTTCAGGTGGGAGATCTTTTGAACTTTCTGAGTGCAATATTTTTTGGGATTCATATGCTTCGGACTGAACATTTTTCAAGAACTACAACCAAAGATAACTTATTGCCACTTCTTGGATATGAGGTATAATTGAATTTAACATTATGAATGAATGAAATCATGAAGGTTTCAATCATTAAAATGTTTGCTTTGATCATAGGTATGTGTTGTTGCTGTATTATCCACAGTTTGGGTTATGATTGGTGGAATGTTTAATGGCATTGAAGAGAATAACCCATTGACATGGACAGTGATTTGGGATTGGATTGTTGCATTTCCATGGATTTCTGCTCTTTATACTGGTGCTTTCTCTACTGGATTATGCCTATGGGTTGAGGTATCCTTTCTTTATTATCATTAATACGACAAGGTCATAACAGAGTTCATTCAAACTTTGGCTCGTTTATTTAATAAGTTTAGCTTAGTTTTAGCTCATCAACTCGACTATTTTTTCTTGCTCAACCTTTTATTGAGTCAAGTATCGAACATTGCACCAATCCATACAGATTGCTGCAATGCGTGATGTTTCAGCAACAGAAACAGCCATAATTTACGGGCTAGAACCAGTGTGGGGTGCTGGTTTTGCTTGGTTTCTTCTAGGGGAAAGGTGGGGGATGGCTGGATGGGTTGGTGCAGCTCTTGTGCTTGGTAAGTGTCAATTATACCCAAATTGAATCATCATTCTTCCAAAAATCAGCTATTTGCTAAGTAGCTAAACCTGAAAAGCTGTCTCTTTTGTGGAAGGTGGAAGCTTAATAGTGCAGATACCCACTGAATCAATAAAGAACCAAGTGCATAAAAAGAAAGATGATATCCCAAAACTGCATAACAATCTCAAATCTTCTCCAGTTGTGATCAGATCTTCCAAGAATATTTTTAAATAATTTTGTTTATATTATTGTCATTTGAAACAAATGTATATAAATATATATGTATAAATAGTCGATAGAAGCACTCACACTTGTAAAGCAATTAAAATCATTAATCATATAAATAGAAACAGAATAATCTGCAATACATGGATTGAATCCAGTTGCATTACCTGCCCAACTTTCCGGCATTAAGATACGTTTCAGACGCGGATGATTATCATAAAAGACAGTAGGCTGGTAAAAACTCTTATTTCAAAAGGAAACGAAACATTTAGCTTAAATTAAAGACATAAAATGAAAATGCTACAATAACCAACAATGGCTTGTTGTCTCTTACATTTATTCGATGCTTCATATATCGTGCATGAAATGACTTAATGTTTCTTCGCAATAAACAGACCCCATTTCTGCTCACCGGATGAACTCCTGACCAACTTCGCCTTCCATCCATCGACTATATCATTGTAGTCTTTCTGGAAATAGATAATAAACAGGAGAAGAACAAAAAATATGAGTGAGTTCTGTAATTATAAATATTGATGAAACTAGCCAAAATATTAAAATTGCTAAAATCAAGGACTAAACATACTTCGGAAAAATCACGAATGAATTCATCCTTCTCTTTCTCAATAGTATCCAATTCCCGTTGCAGAACTCGATTGAACTGTGGCAAAAGAATCAAATTTTTGACAGCTTAGCTAATGAAAGACTATTTATGCATCCTGGAGGCTAATAAAAGGTTTTGAGGGGGAAAAAAAGACCTGGTCAGTTCTGTCCTCTGCAATTACATCAACAAAACCAGCGTCCCTAAGCATCTGCATATTGTTTAGAAAGGGATTAAGTTGCTTTCCTGGGATTATGAACCAAATAAGCACAAAAAAACAACAATATAATTTATTATTTATCACCAAATGAAAATATACCTGGCCATATGCTTTTACATCGTGAAGATCGTATCCTCTTTGCTTAATGTACTCGGCAAATTCTTCTGATGGAGTTCCAGCACTTCTGCAGTAGTCACTAATAAGAACTTTACCTCCAGGCTTCAACCATTTGTAGAATGATCTAAACAATGCAGGTTTGTCCTGTAAAATTAATCAGCTCAAACATCAGAACAGAGTCTATTTTGAAAGCTACCAGAAATATAGAAACAAAATAATGCACAAACAGCCAATTTTAATGAGCTTCTTGTGCTTACAGGGAAGATAAAAACATTCTGTCTAAAGTTTATCTTTTCACCTAAATGAGGTGACTGTTGAAGGGTAGCAGAAGAACTATATTCTACCCAAAGTGACAACATTTTTACCAACCAAGGGATCATGGCTAACGTAAAACTCCACAACCCCACATAACACAGGTAAAACTTCAGACGTTTCATATGTGACTTACTTGAATGTGTAGAATGGTGTCGCGGCTGTAGATAACATCAAATGTGTTGTCGGGATATGTCTTCTTTGTGCAGTCAGCAACTTCAAACTCAACGGCACATTTCAGACCAATGGCACGTTCCAGAGCAAAAGAAACCATATTGACTGAGAGGTCGATGCCAACAACTTCCACATCAAATTCCTCAGCCATGTAGAAGTCACCTCCCCCAATTCCACATCCAACATCTAGGACTTTTTGCCCAGGCTTAAGATCAAGCTTTGAAACAAATTCTTTTGTTGTTTCTGTTCAAAAGCAAAGATACATTTAGAATATTACAAATAAATAGGCATAACAGAGGACTTTCTTTCATCAGAGAAGGCAACATCACATACCAATGCCACCTGTGCTCACAAACCCTTGTCCAAAGACGCGTTCATAACGCAGGATGCCCATAGATTTGTATTGAACAGTGTCCAAGAACCGCTGGAACCCCTTATCATCTTCCGAACGGACTTTCTGCCATACCCAACATATCTGTAACATTCCAGCATAAACATGCGATGTCAGTAAAACTATTTACACAAGGCTCATACAAATAAAATCAAATAGTTCAACTTCTATTACCTGGTTTTGATTCTTCTTGTTTCTCACATAAGCTCCAATGCATTTGCAGCTGATAAGAGAGAGTTCATAAGAATGTCCAGATTCATCACGCATCTGACATTCTTTAAAGATCTGTAAATTAAATATAAATCAGTGACAGATATATGATTTGCAAAATTTTCCTATACGAAAGAAACTTCGTTCTACCCTTTCATAACATATGCATCCCAAATCCTGAGCACAGGTTATACAAAGTGAGCAGATCTTTCAATGAACGCTGCAGTTACTAAGAAACCTTTTTTCCTCACCTTAAAAGGTCAATCTTTTTCTTTTCAATATTATTTGCCTTCACAACCTAAGCTATATATTAATTTGAAGTCAAACATCAAGTTAATCTGTGTTGTATTTCCATATTCTAGATTGATTCTATGTTCATGACATCAGAATAAATTTAAATAATTAGAATAAAAATTTTTTTGGGAATGATAGAAGAAACATATTTAATAAACTAGAGCTTTGACAAAGAAAGCAATTGGAACAAAAAATGAACCTTTGTGTAAAATCTGGGCTCCCGGTAATGGGTTGGGTTGTATTTTCGCTTGCTGTCGCCAGATTGATGGAAACAAGACTCTCTGAAGAAAATGTAACCACCAACCTTTAACCATTTCACCATCCTTTCAGCCAGATTCTCCACCTACCATCCAAGTTTACAGTTAGTGAAAGGGAAAAAGTACCATTAAACTTTAAATATGCCTTTACCAAATATAATATGCTATAGGAACAAGGAAACATTTGATATAGATAGTATAAGACTAGAAAACACAAGGAACTGTCATTTCTCACCTCTTTATCAGAGAGATACATGAGAAGCCAATTTGAGAATATTAGATCCACTGATTTCTCAGAAAACTTCAAGTCTTGGGACGTCACATCAGCACACATAAACTTGACATTCTTGCAATGTCGATTAATGCTTTCATTCTGCAAGAAGGGAAAAAAAGATACAAATGACACAGGAAACTTTGTAAAAAAAGCTGAAGACAGGGAGAGAGAGACACTATGAACTAGGTTGGTAGGAATGCATTCAATCAAATCTAATCACAAATCAAAATTTTCATGTTTATGTACGAACTTAAATTCATTTCAAACTCCCATATTTTTAATTCTATGATATGAAATTGATTTTGCATGGACCATATCCAAACAAAATTGATAGCTTTTACAAATATACTGCAATATACTAAAGGGTAAAGCTAATAAACTACAAGTGCAAGCTAGTAAATTACATGTTTAAAATGAATTGTATGTTTCATCCATAATTCCAGACATGAATATCCATTTAGAAATGAATTTTTGGTAAAAGCTACCTTCTTTATGACACTGTCAATGAAGTCTACAGCAACAAGCTGTCCAGCTTTCTGTGCCAATTCTCCAGTAAAACGGCCAATTCCAGCTCCAAACTCCAAAACTGATTTTCCTTCATATGGAGGGAGCATAGAAAGGATCTATACAAATTCCCAAAAAATGGTTACTACAAAGAATCAGAGGCTTTAGAATGTTTTACTACAAAAGGAGCAAACACAAACAGATTTATCCATAATACCTCAGGACGTTCCTCTTTGTCAAGATCAGAGGCTTTAGAATCGAGCATCATTGCCTCTACCGTCAGATCAACTGAGTGTTCCATCCAGTAGTTCTTCTGAACTTCACGCTCTTCAACTGGCAAACAAACAAAATTAAACACAAAAAAAGATCAAACATTTCAAACCATTTGAAACCCATAATTCATTTACAACTGACAAGTCCTACAACAAGCAAAACCCAGATCCTAACTCAATTTCTCCTCCATTTTAAGCAGAACCCATACGAGAAAATGCAAAAAGAAATGTACTTTTACCATGAGGAGCAGCCATTGTGGAATGCAGAGAGAAACAGAAAGACTTGAAGGAGATAATTGAAGAATTGGGGAGTAAAATGAAAGAAAGAAAAAGGATTAATGGCCCTCAATGGCAATGCGGGATCTAGAAAAGCTCCTGCATCTGCGGTTATAGGATTTGCCTCTCTGCTGCATCACACACAAAATGCAATGCAACAACAAGAACGATGACGCTACCTCTCTGAGTATTGGGGATCGGTTGGTTACAGCCTTCTGAGACTTTGGTATGTGTGGGTTTTTATAGAAATGTCATCATACTCTTTTTTGCGAAATCCCCGTTCTACCCTTAAATATAAAAATTATTCGGAAGTAACTGAATTTTTGGAATACTAGCAAAGAAGTACCTAAAATTTGAAATCCTTTCAATTGAATACTCGAATTTGAATAAATTATCAAAGAATTTGAATAATCTATAATTTCCTGAAATGAGATTTTTATGTAATCTTGTGATAGTTTTTTATATTCGTCCATTTAATTATTTTAAGGATCTATAAAAAATAATCTCTTTTTAAAATGTTAGTATAAAGTATAATTTTTTATAGGCATATGATTAACCAATTGTAAGTTAATTATAAACTGGTTATAAACTATAAGACTAAGATAAACAATTAATTTAGTTGATATGAATAAGAATAATCTTCTTTGAAAAATCAACAATCATATTACTATTTGTCCATAAAAGAATTATATATATTTTTTAGACCGTATTTATAGTATTATTTTAAGCATTACTTTCATAATTTATTTTAAATAGGAGGGAACATTCTATTTCAAAAGTACCCTTGTTCCTTTTAAATATTTACTAAATTACTATAATTAGAATGTTTCAAAAATACCTCTATTTTTTTAATATTTACTAAAATTACTACTACCATTAATTACCAAATTACTATTACTAAAATTTGAAAAATGCCTTTAAATTACTAAATTACTACTATGAATTTGAAAAAAAGAAACTATTACTATTTTTTTCTTATTTTAGAAATAAAACTACTTATATTTTGATAATTATAAAATTTTAAAATAAATATAAAAAATAAAATTATTATTTTTAGGTAATTAATCAATAGCAACATGCATTATCATTAATTTAAATTTAAAAATAATAAAAATATATGTGCTAAAAATTGTAGAAAGAATTAAAATTAAAATTAAAATTAAATAATTTAATAAATAGTTTAATTTTATTTTCAAATACAAATTAAAAACATTGATAAACCCATAAAACATATATATTAATCAACTCAATAAAAAATATTAAAATTATTTTAAATTTATTTATAATATATGTTAAATAAATATAGTAAGAACGAAATCATAAAATTTAGGACATACCAACTATTTCATGATATTTTTGTCCAATAATATAATTCAACTATTAGTCAACTACCTTTTATATTATATGTTTCTAAAGATTATTATTATAAAATTTAGGACATACCAACTATTTCATGATATTTTTGTCCAATAATATAATTCAACTATTACTCAACTACCTTTTATATTATATGTTTCTAAAGATTATTATTATTATTATTATTATTATTATTATTATTATTATTATTATTATTATTATTATTATTATTATTATTATTATTATTATTATTATAGTCGTAACGCATCATTCGAATATAATCAAGATGAAAAAAGAATATTAAAATACTAAATTCAGTAAATACTAGTAAAATAATGTTTTAATATGAAGATTATAATTTTACACGTGTATTAGAGTATTTTGTAATATTTTGGACGACTTTTCATTTTATGTTGCATAAGTATTGACTTAAGAGTTTAAAAATATTTTTTTCAATAAAAAATATGAGAATTTTTTAATAGTGATTGAGTATAATGTGTTTAAAATTTAAAATAAAAATAATAAAATTATAAAATATTTGAATTAATGTAAATTTTAATTTATATTTTCATAAATAATTAAATTTTTTACAATTATAAATATAATTAAATAATAATTTTAAAAAATATATGATGAGAAGAAAAAAAACTAGTTGAATATAAAGGAGTTGCCTAGTTCTAGCACTTAGAAGTAACTCTTGTAAAAATGAAGAGCCATTTTGTAATTTAACAGAAAAAAAAAAAAAAAAAGGTGATACACAGAATCTCCACAATTGCGTGATTTGATTTGAGTAATAATAAACAAAGTAGTAGATACGGTGGTATCACGTGATCCTATGCTCAGTTGCCACGTGTATTCTATGAATTGGGCCTTCACCTAACTTTTTAATTATTTAGATTTTGTTTGGTAGCTACAAAAACGACGTGTTTCTTGAAATTCGTAACGTTGTCGTTTTGCCAATCAGTATGGCTGACTCATCACATTTGGCACTTACTATAATGTGGGAACATAAATTTGAACTACTGCCACTTCTATGGTTGAGATAATTATACGTACAATATTTATATATATTAAATTTCAATTGTGATAGTAAAATATTAGTACTGTGAAACAGTGGCAAAAGGAGGAAGTGGAGAAGCTTGTAATGGTGCTATGGCAGAAGCAGCGCCAAAGACGCCCAGCTGATGGAGATTTGGCAGAACCTGTGGGTGGGTGGCAAGCTCCACAATCAGGTGGTTAAAGCTGAATGTATATGCTTCGGTTAAAAACCTCCAATTTCAAACATGTTGTTGTGGAAAGTGACTGTTTACAGGTAGCGGATGCAGTGAGAAGGACTAGTCCAGATGGGAATTATTGATGATTGAGTTAGAAGGCTAGCAAATGAATCTGCACACGTTCTTGCAGGTTCTATTCAACAAGATGCAAGCTTTCATCTCTGGGATGAATGCCTATATATATATATATATATATATATATAGTCTCTAAATGAGTAATAGACTTAAAAAAAGGAAGTGCAAAAATACCTCTTGAAGACTAGATGTGTAAAGCTATATTTACTCCTTCATTTCTAAAGCTTTCCAACCATCCAAATATGGTGGCCTCTAAAACTTCACACCTAAATTTCTTAATCTGAGTCTTATAAACTTCTAAGATTACCCAAGAAATTGAATAGAATTGTATTTGAAGAATGCTTCTTGAAACAATAGATTTACAAAATGTGAATAAAATGATTGGATTTTATAAATTGGATTAAATATGAAACCCACTTTCTTTCCAACACAATTCAACAAGAATAAATATAGATATATATTTAAACATTAGTGGTGGCAAGAATAACTTGCTAAAGAAGCTTTTGCCTTTACTTTCTTTCATTTTATATTAAAATTCATAATAATTTTAAATATGTACTATATCATAGTTAACTTGAGTTAATCATTTTAGACTAGTAAATTTGAATCTAATTCGTTGAAAAGACTAGGTAGGTGAGTCTTTTCAGTAGTTAGGCTAGTTAACTACATGCATACCGCAACCCCAAGCTCGGGTTATAACAAAAATGATATCATAGACAGTCACCAACTGAAAGAGCATAGCTAATTACTTAGTTAATTTTTTGAACTAGTTGATGTGGGACCAAATAATTGGCAAAGACCAATTACACGGGTCTTTTCAATATTTTAAAAGATTGTGCAGTTAGACTGAGACCTTTCTAAACATATGAAATCAAGTAAATACTAAATATTTCTCTATATTTCCATAAAATTGTATAATTTTCCTCAATTAAACCACACTTTTTAAGTATAATGTAATGGTAAATCACACTTATTAAGTTTAACATTAGCCAAGTTTAGCTTGATTATGTGTAAATAACCTAAGCTTGAGCCCATTTCTCAAGTTCAAATCAAACTTGAGCTCAAGAACTTGACATGAATTTCAAGTATTAAGATGAGATGATTCGAACTCAGACTAACAGATAGTCGATATACATTATCATTATTAGACTATATTTTATTATTGTGGTATGGCCTAAAAAATCAAAACTTTTATCAATAAGAAAAGGGGCAAATTTACTTTAATAATAGAGTTAACCTTTAAAATGAAGTAATTAATTCTAATAATTATACCTTTATGAAATGATCTTCCTCCATTGTTGAATGCCTCCTTGGCTAGCAAATTAAGTGGGGAAAAATAATTTTAATTATATAAAATTTTTCATTTTCTTTATTGGAATGAAGAAGAGGAAAAGCTCACCTTGGGAACCCATTATAGGAAAGCAATAATAGATATTGAATTCTATTGGAAAGAGGCTTGAATTTTGAACCTTTGGTGTTAAAAGAACCTTGCAAGAGGAATCAAGTTTGTGGGTAATGCTTAATTGATCATAAGTAGTCTTTTTATAGAGAGTTTTGAAGAAAAAAATTAATATTTTTTTAATACTAATTTTAAAGCTTAGACTATAATTTATTAATTTTATTGTATTTTTTTTTATAAAATTTTATTGTCACACTCATCGCTAGATTTTAAAATATCTCTTTACACAAAAAATTGATAAAACTTACAGAAGCAGTTACTCATAATAATATTTTTTATTAAAAGTTCTTAATTAAATTTTTTTTAAAAAAAAAATAATATTGTTGTTTGTATTATAATTCTTTAATTTGATTGTACTTAATATAATTTTCCACATACAATCATATATTATTATTCTATTTTAAGGCCATTGTCGGTTTGGACATACTCTAAAATGAAAGCCATATAAAATATTTATTATTTGTATTTATTTAATTTCACTAAATCAAATAAAATCTTTTTTGCACTTTATCTCTTTCTTTCTTTAAAATTAATTAAAATATTTATTTATTTTTTTTTAGTTTTTGATTGAATAAAAATTAGCAAAAACTATGGCTTTTGGGAATCTGAAAGGAAAAAGAAGAAATAGTGGTGAAGTTGCATATGATTTAATGGGTCCTTTCTTCAATAATTTCTACAATTATTATTGTTTTTTATTTTTTAAAATTAAACCAATATTATATATATATATATATATATATATATATATATATATATATATATATATATATATATTTTGGAATAAAATTTAAAAAAAAACAATCTCTTT